>PVIC010027872.1:0-23664 GCA_004025085.1 Thryonomys swinderianus
TTTTTTTTTTAGCATTTCCCAGGTCATTCATGTTCTGTCCCTGTTTCTATTTATAGTCTATCTGTTGTTTCAGCTTGAATAATTTCTCTTCTCCTTCAAATTCATTAATTCTTTCTTTTGTATTTCTCATTCTACTGTTAAATCCATCCAATGAGTTTTATAAAAAAATTGGTTATTGTATTTTTTAGTTTTCAGATTTTCATTAGGTTTTTCCTTATATTTTGTAATGTTTTTCTGAGAGTATTTTTTCAACTGTTTCAGGTTTATGTGTACTTATGATTAGAAGCATTTTTATGATGGTTGCTCTAATGTTTTTGTCAGACCAAAACCTGTGTCTTCTCAATATTCATATCTGTTGATTGTTATTTTGTCTGTAAGTTCAGATTTACTCATTTTTTGTTAAAATAACTTTTAAAAATTGAAATATGTATATGCAGAGTTTGCATTATATAGCCTCACATCTAATTTCAATTTTCTTCACTTCTTAGGATCCCTTGCCAGCAAGAGGAAGGGATGGCCATGGCCTTGTTAATGACAGGTAGGGAAGGAGATCAAGATACTTCTTCTTTGACATGAGGGACTTTAGGAACAATAGAAAAAGGGTCTCTTTGGTATTACTGGACTGGTGTGAGAGTTCTGACTGTCACTAGGCCTTAACAGAGTTGGTAGAAGTGTCTCATTACAAGGTATTTGGGAATAGCTGGCCTCATTGACACTGGAAGGGGATGGAAGTTTTGACTCTCCCTAGGCCATGTTTGGATCCACAGAGCAGTGGAGAGGAGGACATTACCTCATTACCACTAGCATGTGTGGGAGTCTTGGTTTGGCTCTGAGAGGGAGGTAAGATTGTCTTTTATCTGGTATTTAAATACTATAATGCAGTTGTCTAAAACTTTTCTTTCTTGGTACTCTGCCCCCTTTCCAATACTTTGGTTTGAAAGGGTAGGCTCCAAATTTGGGATATAGAAGACAAAAAGAAAATCCCCCCAAAGTTATCACTATGTTATTCAGATTGCAATTTTCCTGGCTGATTTGCTGCCTGCTTTTCACCTTTTAGTGTTTTCTTATGCTTGTTATATGTATATCCACAGTTTTTTTTTATTTTATTGTACTAAGCAGGAGAAGTAGGAAAACGTATTTCTGTTCCATTTCTTAAAAAGTGGAATTCAAGCAACTCAGGATTCTAGGTAATGTGAAGCTAAGTTTGAATATTTGAAAGCTGTGTACATTTTCAACTAAATGGAATGAACATAGATGAATTATTTAACAAAGGTAGAAGAGAAAAAGATTTCAAATTTCTCATATTGCCAATTGACAGTATATAGTGAGAATAATTTTATTTTAGCACTGAACCTTATGAAATATTAATATTCTACCTTCCAGATAAAATGACATATACCTTTGAGATAGTGTACATATTAAGGAGCTGGTTTAATTACGCTGAACATGCATTTCAAAGCCTACACTGTCTATTCCAAAGGAGAAAATAGAAATGCTTAAAGAAGGTAAGATTGGTAGACTCTTCTGCTCCTTCATCAGAAGTCTAAAAATAGGGCAAGAAGAACAAATTAATGACTCCAACAATTAAAATTACTCTTGGAATGAGGTCATGATATGGCAAGCTTTCAGCATATTCCGCAGTGAAACATTTTTAATCTTAAAAAAATGTGAACAAGTATTCACTATTAAGCGCAATAAACTGCCAGAAACTCTAATGGGTGTTATACAACACTTGAGTCAGTTTTGTTGTGTCTGCTCCTGTCTGCCTCTACTCAGCCATTTAATGTGTCTAAGGCACAGTGGGGTTTGGGATGTTGTTTGTAGCCACTGAGCAGTTTTCAGAATTATAGTGCTCAGTGATCTGTGCCGGAGACTATTTTCTACTTGGCTGAGGTGTCGGTATATTACCATGTAACTCTAAGGAAGAATATTTTATATATCAGGTCTTGAGGAGTCATTCTGGTGCACCTGTGGGAGAATTTGATTATATGAGTAGTTACACCAATTGCTCAAGGGTGCAGCTGTTATGAGGATTTTACTGAAAATGTTAAGAATTAATCTTTTAACTAAAATTCAGTGGATCAAACTAAACTGCTCTCCATGAATCTCAGAAAGTAAAATAAAAAAAAGAGTAAGCCTTTTGGGTAAATTCCCTAACAGTCTGCACAATACAGTAGTGAAAAAATTTAAAACTAGTCCCTTTTCAGCTCTACAGACATGGTCCATGAGTTTGGTGGACATGTTTTCACATCTTCTTTTAAAAACAAAATAAAGCTAGTCTCCTTTGGTCACTGTTAATGCTCACTGAGAGGCTATAAAAGTTTTGGCAGCTACAGATGCTTTTTAATGTGCACTGACTGAAATTCCAGTGAACAGCAAATATTCACTTTATGAGGCTTTTGTCAATGCCATGTGTCCCAACAAATGTGCAGTTTATGATGTGAACCACAGTGTTTGCTGATTTTTATTTTAGTGAATCTAATTGCTAATTTTTATTTATGGTTAGTCCATATTATGAAAAAATATACTACTTTAAAATACATTGACCAAGTTAACTGAGAATATTCTCACTTATTGTTTCTACTTTCATTACTATTCAGTATATTGAGGCACGTTTTTCTTGTTAAGGAACAGTAGGCTGGTGAAGGAGATGAAGTAAATGACATTTATATGTCTTATATTTTATAATTTATAGGTTATCTTATCAGAAATTCTATAAGTTTATGACATAGAACAGAAGTATGGCATTGGTACTATTTTTATGAAACATAAATGCTTTAACATGTCACTATAGAAATATTTGGGGCTTTCAAATTTGTAGTTGCTTTCATAATAAATGTGCATTAGAATGTGGATTTTCTACTACAGCAAATCTTTGGGTTTAGAATATAAGTTTCTAAGCAACTTGTAACAAAGTGTTTTGAATGAAATACACATAAATTTGAAAATCACAGTGTAACCTAAAGATTAGCAAGAGCCCATCATATGTGTAAGGCAAGCATTAAGGAATTTCCTACCTTTATATTCTAGAAAAAGAACCCAGTTTTTCTACATGATGAAACTTGAGTTTTTGTAAGTTAGGTATCATCATTGTGTTCAGTGTCTACTAGAACACTCTCCCTTGTGATGTGGAAGTGTGTATTTTTTTGGTTTTTAGAAAATTGTACTTTATTCAGCAAATAAGAGACTCAGGTCCTCCTTAAACACTAGATTTCAAATTTGTCCATTGAACTGCTCAAGAACACTTTTGTGCATACTTTTCTTTTACTATTTCTAGAATTTAAAAATTCAACACTGTGTCTTTATAGAAAATCTTGCAGGGTTTTTATCTTTAAGAGCATACCTTCAGCTATCAGTTTAGAAAGATAATTATCCAGCAAAGAAAATTATGTATTAAATCTCTGACTTTTTAAGGTTTCTATCTTTGAGAAAGTGAGATTGGAGGATCACATGAGCCCCAAAGTTTGAGATCAGCCTGATCAACATAGGGAGACCCCATTTTAAAATGAAAAATTTCAAAGAAAGATTATGGTCATGTGTCTTAATTTTTCTTAAGGTGTCTGACATTACTTAATTTTTCTATCTTATTGTATGTGTACCACTTATGTATTTTCCAAGTTTTTAAAATAATGATGACTTTTGTATCACAATAAAACCCAAAGCTTGAAAGTATCATGGTTCAATTGTTACAAAAGTTTTTATGAACTCTTTCTCCAGGTTAAATAATTTGACAAACACTGATTGTACTCCAGAATTGAAGAGAGAACATTAAAAAGAGATAGAAAAGAGCTAGTAGCTCTAGACCCATAATGTAGAGGGAACAAGAAAAAAATCACATGAATAACTTACACGATTTCAGGAAATCAGTAAAAGAAACAGGTAGAGTGGTCTAGGAGGTCAGAAATTTAAATACACATAAATTACCCCAATATTTACTATATATTTGTATAAATATATTATACAAACATATAGTATATATAATATATAGTATGTATATATTGTATAAATATATTTACTATATTTATACAATATTTACCCCAATATTTACTATTGGGGTAATTTATGTGTATTTAATTCAAAATGATTCACTCTGATGGCAAGGGCTGAAGAAGTTTTGCAGACATGACAGCATTTAAATGAATCTGCCCAACAGGGAGTCTAAGAAATAGGAGGATCAGGATAAGAAAATCAAGGCAGATTCAAAGCAAATGGCTTTTGGACAATGGCAAATCATATTATAACGGGATTAAATCATGGGGAAAGAGAACTGCCATGTGTTGTGCTGGGAGATAGGTCGTGGCTGGGAATATTAAAATGACACCAAATGTAAATTATAGAAACTGATAATTTATTTTTTCCCAATGTAACATACAGAATTATACAATAAAATGGGACCATATACATATAGTTTCATCATGATAAAATGAACACTGCCATACCTCAGAAATCTCCAATATGTTCCTCCCTCTCAGACTGAACAAAAACTGATATTTATTTGCATACTGTTAACCATTCTTTCCCTTTATTTCACAATTTTTGAAAAAAAATTCCTCACGTAATGTTTACATTTCTCATGTGAGTTGGTACACCTACATAACAGATTTTAATTCATTTTTTATCTTCTTTTTGTCCCTCACATACTGCTCCCTCCATCTCTTGATCCCTTCTCCCCTTTTTGGATATATTTTTGATGCATAACATTATATGGTAATCACAAACCACAATGCTAGGCATGGTGATGCATGCCCACCAGCTATCAGTAGTTGCTTTGTAGTTCAGGCTGGCCGGGATCTCACTGTGTTGTCCAGGCCAGCCTCAAACTCACAGTAATCCTCCTGGTATGTGGTATTGATTGCTGGTGGGCGCGAGTCACCACACCCGGCATTGTGTTGTGTGGTACTGGGGAGTGAACTCCGGATCTTGTGTTTGCTCGAACCACTGAGCTAAATCCCTGGCACACTAATACATTTATTGGAGGAAACATTTACCATTTAAAGTGCAGTTAAAGTTCCCCACAAGGTAATTTTGAACTTTGTAATTCTTTTTATTATTGAACGTAAAGTGTGAGTTTTGTCATTATTTTTAGAAACAAACTTCTTTTTGAAGGTTTGGTCTAGTTAGTGTCGGGTACCTTGAAGTATAGACAGTCCTTCTTTTCTTTCATAGTACCTTACACCCTGTAACATCAATGAAACACTTCTTTGCTTTGAGACTGAAATACAGATGCTCTTTGAATTTGAATGTGTATTGGTTTTGTTCCATCATAAAGCTGAAAAATCGTTAAGTCAAATCAACATGTTGGTTCCCATCTGTGTATGATTTGCCCTAACTGCTTTTTTTTTTGAGACAGGGTCTCGCTTTGTAGTTCAGGTTGGCCCTGAGCTCACTATGGAGCCCAGGCAAACCTTGAACTCAGCAATCCTGCCTCTGCCTCTCAAGTGCTGGGATTACGGGCCTGAGCCACCAAGCACAGCATCTGTGTTATGAGGTACCGATTGCCAGTGGCATACCATGCCCAGTATTGTTGTATGTGGTTACCAAGGATTGGACCAGGGACTTTGCTCTTGTGAGGCAGGTGCTGGAACCACTGAGCGAAATCTCTGGCCCCTAACTGCTTCTTAAGAATGTTGCCTTATGTGTGTTCTTTACTCCTTTTTCTTGCTAACTCTTAAATCCAGCCAATATGTATGAATTATTCACGTGTGAAAAAGGAGTTTGTTATACACTTCAGCTCTTCAGGAGAGGAACATTTATATTTTTTGTCACTCCATTATGCCTCACAGTAAACCAAGTATACCATAAGCCTTTTAGGGGTCCACAAATGTTGGTTGATTAATATCTAATAGAAATAGCTAAAGAAAGAAAAATTTGGATTGCTATCATACTTAGAGAATCCAGGAAAAACACCGATGACCTCCTGTTTTCACCATGCTTTATAATAATTTATCTGTGTTTTAAAAATATGACCACGAATCTGGTGGTGTTCATATTTCTGATTATAAGCAAAGAAAAAGGAAAACATGAACTGCCCAAGTATGTGGTACAATCACAGAGCAAGTGTGAAAGGAACATACTACTGTGAGTTTTTTGAGTGATAGTATAAAGATTTTCATCTGTTTGTGTTATGCTCTCAGTAATGTCAGGCAACCCCTCACAGCCCAGACTAAACTCAAACATGCCCTTAGCCTTTTAAAATTTTTGAGATAAAATCTCATTAAATAGCTCTGGTTTGTGTTTAGCTTGCAGACTTTCTGCCTCAGCCTCTGAGAATGCTGGGATTACAGGCACGTGTCTGCTGGACACCTTTGCTCACTTTTTATTTGACTGACCCTGATGGCATTTCCCTTCCTCTACTGTTTATCTCAACTTCTTGCCATTTACACTGCTCCAGTGGCACAAATTAATAGAAATACTGTGCATGTTTCGGAGCCTCCTTATGTAGCATTTGTGCTGTCTTTCTTGGTCCCCCTAGATGAAAACGTTCTTTTGTTCAACATAATCTTTTACAACAATCCTTTTCTCCGTTATTACTTCTTTTGGTGTGCCAGCCTCCAGAAGGTTTAGCCTGCATCTGACAGTGTTTTGAAAGCAGAATGTGCAGATGGTGTGCATATAATGTTTGCTGTCACACTAGCTGACGATAATATTTAAGATTGCATTGCAGCATTTAGAGCCATTTGAAAACTACCCAACATCACTAGTTTACAGTTAAAAAATAAAATAATGGTAAATTATGGGTAAGAGTCATTCTGAAATGGAACAGTTATTTGAAGTTATAATATTCAATTCTTCGTGCAATTTTGCTTTTGTGGTTTAGTTTATAATTTTTTTAAACCAACATTTATTATATTTTTAAGATGATGTGTTTTGGAACTAAATCATTTGTCTAATATATCACCTTAGCTTCTGAAAGATAATGTTCTAAAACAGAGCAAATGAGGTTCAAGCAAATGAAATCATTTGTAATTATTGATGATTCATTGTTAATAATATCAAACTGTGAAAGAAATGAAATGCTTTAATTTTTGCTTGACTACATATTTTAATGAAAAATACCATTATTAGCACTAGTGGAATTTTAGCAAAAAGAGTAAGCTATATATAATTTTTAACATGCAACATTAATAATACCATGTTGTTGACATTTATTAATTTATCTTTACAATTCTAAATAATTGGAAAGGGAAAAATAACACTGATTTATTACTGTACTTGAATTTTTTACAAAATAACAAAACAGTATTTGAATTTTATATGATCATATAGTATAATAAGAAATTTGCTTACATTAGAAAGGATTTATTACACAGCTGCATTTCAGACATTTCATATTTTATATTAAAATTGGCACACATTCCAGCTAAGTTTTACAGTTTAAAAGCAGACTACAGATAGGATTCCAGCAAAAGTTTCAAAATGTTGATATTTTTATGTTAAAATATTTTGACTTTTGAAACTATATTAAGCTCTTTTTTCTGTGCTATGTTGGGTTTTATTTTAATTGTACAAAAAGCACATGTGCATG
Organism: Thryonomys swinderianus; assembly: GCA_004025085.1. Classification (NCBI taxonomy): domain Eukaryota; kingdom Metazoa; phylum Chordata; class Mammalia; order Rodentia; family Thryonomyidae; genus Thryonomys; species Thryonomys swinderianus. The sequence continues at coordinate 7,526 of PVIC010027872.1, forward strand.
AGTTAAAAAAACACAAAGGAAATGGAGTGTGTTTTAAAAGAAATACAAAAGAAATCTGAAACATGAAACCAAAAAATTCCGTTTTGTGATTTAAAAAAAAGCTACAAATAACTATATTGACTACAAAAGTCTTATTTCAATATATTGAGGCTTTTAATTCTGATATAACACAAAACTTTCCATCAATTATTTTTTACTATATTAAACTTAATTTGAACACTAACACTTTGTATTCTCTCTCTTCTTTCTTCACCCTCCCTCTCTCTTCTTCTGTCTCTACTTGGATACAAAAACAGGAATGCATTTTCAAATTTTCATGCAATTGTAGTCCATGAATCCTCATATGAAGAATGTCTATTGTACAAGTTAGTTTTCTGGCATAGTTACTAAACTATAATGCTCAGAATATCAACCAGAGTTTTGAAAAGTATTTAAATAGGGTTTGTTTTTGTTTTTGTTTCTTTTTTTTCTTGAGACAGGGTCTTGCTCTGTAGTTCAGGCTGGCCCTGAGCTCCCTATGTAGCCCAGGAAAGCCTCAAACTCAGCAGTCTTCCTGCCTCTGCCTCCTGAGTGCTGGGATTACAGGTGTGAGACACCATGCCCAGCTAAATAGGGTTTTTGATAAATTTTATTTTTTAAAGTTTGCTTCTCTTGAAATATAATACATTCATTTAAGCTTTTTACTTATTTTTATGAATAACTTTTGTGATACATAATGAATACATTTATCATGGGGAATTGGTATTTGTATATTGGATCTTAAATATTTTTACTTCCCCTTTTCCCTCCTATTGATCTAAAGTTTAGATTTTTTAAGCAGTGGGAATAAAATGTACTTCCATTTTGATTAAAGAGATATATTTAATAGCTCTTTCTTTAAGAGAATATTTGTATGCATTTTAAATTGACACTTAACAAACATATCTATTGTGGAGTATAGTGTCACATTTCAGTCCAATATGAAGCCTTGTCAGAGAGTGGCAAGTGACAAATTGTATGTGATGAAGTAAACTGATGGACTTCAATTGCATAACTGCATCAAAAGGTACACTTTAGGAATCTAACACTTATGTCAGACGAAGTAAGTCTGCCTGTGACTTATTCATGCTTTTTTCTTGCTACTGTGTTGTAATGAGTTGTCTAAGACCAACTGATGTCTGGTGCCAAGAAGGTTGGAGACTGCTATTATAAAATATGAAAAGTCAGTCCTGCTGTCTGTCTGTGCTGCTGTACCACTATCTTCTATCTCCCCAGTCACATACATTTCCTAGCCTTTTTAAGCCATCAGCTACTGGGAGACACAACTTACTTATCCATAGTCGCCTATGAGATGTGACACAGTTTGGAGTATTTTAAAATATTCTAAAATAAGATTAAATGACAATAATAATTTTTGTCTCATATTATTTTTATTATATTATTGGTATTAGCAAAGATCCTTGTGTAGAATAGGCCCATAAGTTATTTGACATTGATCTGAATAAGTATCTAAATTGTATTTGTCCATCTAATGTAAACAAAGACACTCTAGACTCCTTACTAGACTGTTGAAGTTTTCTTTGTAGGCCTCACTTACATGACAGAGTTCCTGTTCATTTTTGAACAGGTTGGGGACTATATAATATTGGATAAATTCCATTTATCATTTGATATCTGACATTTCCAGCATTAGAATCTAATATGTGAGGATCAAAGAGTCAGACAGAACCTTTAGTAGTGATGTGCTCTGGTTTACAGGGACAATAGAAAGCTGGAGTTCACTACACAATTCTTTGCTATTCTGAGTATTGGATACACTTGGTTTTGAAGAACTCATGCCATGAAAACTCCAAGCCTGTATTCAGCTCAGTACAGTTTTCTGGGGAAGAAAAAATACATCTTTTTTAGACATAATTTGCTAGAGAGCAAAGGAGATCACAGTGGCAAACTGGATTGTTCTGTTTGCTAGAAATGTTCTTCCTATTTTCTGAACATGTGAGTATAGTTTATGTAATTCTAGAGGGAAAGAAATGGTGAGAATATTGTGAGACTTTTTGTTGTTGTTGTTGTTGCTGTACTGGGGATTGAACTCAGGTCCTTGTGCTTCCAAGGTAGGTGTGGTACCACGTGAGCTAAATCCCCAATGTGAGACTATTTTTTTGCAATTTATGTAAGCCTTTAAAATTACATTTTTTAAAGAGGATTTGACAAACTATATTGCAAAACTATTCAAAAAATTGTTTGGATTTTGTTAAAGTTTATTATGAATATGTTCCCCATGTTCCATCAGCAATTGGAAGTTTTTAAACTGGAGAGTAACCATGTCTTAAATTATAGCTTAGCTGTCACTCTAATGGCCACACATTAAGACTTATTAGGAGATTGTTACACTGCTATAGTCGAGATATAATCAGCATCTGAATGAGGAGATTCCAGAATGGGGAGATAACACAGAAGATATTTGGAAAACAGAATTTAGAGGAGATGGAAACTATGGCTTTTCATCCTGATATTAATATTAAACTATTAATTTCTATTTTAAATTCTGTGTTGGGCCATATATGTTTGAAGTATAATGGTGGATATCTTATAAATTGATGCAAACATCCTGCCACTGCCACTAAAACAGAACTAGACTTCAGTAAGAGCAAATATGTCTGAGTTTCCAGCATTACTTGGAGATAGAGTGTAACATAACTTTTGAATTATTTTAAATGGAAAAATAAACTCCCAACTATGAACACAACAGTTACTTAGAGCAAAGTCTCAGAGGAAGTTGAGACACTCAGAAAGATGGCTTGGTAATAAATGCAAAGTATGTGGCACAATTCTAGGGCTCTATATTTTACAACACACATAAAAGAAAGGAGTGAAAATAAGCAGGATGAGAAGGCAAGGGCTCAAAGGGCATTGTTTTGGAGGGAGAGAACCCAATATATACAGGAGAGTTGCACCTTGGAAGTGTTGTTATGAAGAAAACAAGGGAATGGTTAAAAGTCTTGCAGAACTAAATTATCACATAACATTACAACCCTTGCCCCAATTTATGACCATTTATTAAGGAAACTGAACTTCATCAAACTTACCACAGAGAGTTTTCTTCAAATGGCTGGGAAGAGGAAAACACCATGAATTCTATTTAGAGACAATATTGGAAGAAATCTAAAAATACAAATCAAATATTTTAACTGATGAAAAGTTTCTCAAAATCTTGGAAAGAATAAAATTGTGACAAATCAATACAGCCTGAGATATCCTCATATAAACATTTAGATAGTGAAGTCACTTTAATCTCTAATTTGTAAGCTGAAATTATAAGATAACCAAAATATGGGAAGGAATGCAAATGATATGAATAAAGAAAGAAATAATGATCAAGAATTATTTCAGAAATAATGACATACTATTAAGTAATTACACAATGCTAATTGTAGAATAAATTTCAGTAACAATTTATAAAGGATAACGAAGAAGAGGAGAAAATTACCAAGAGAATGAGCATAACACAAAGAAGAAACAAAAAGTCTTTGAAATCATAAAAGGAAAATAAGATCCAATTTATATGTAATTAGAGTTTCTTAAGAATACAAGACAATTAAACATAAATAATGTTTAAAATCATAACTCAAGAAAACTTTTTGAAATAAACTGAATGGTTTTAGCTTTATTGCTCTGGTTGTCTGGGAGGAAAAAGAAAGAATAATTAGGAGTTTTTCAGATTCCTAAGAAAAAGAAAAGCATTTAAAAGAAAGTAACAGTGGAGCAGGATTTTCGAAAAAAATTAAAGGAAAAAGAGTAGTAAGTTAGGTTTATTTATCAAATAAATTACTTGTCTTATCCTTACCAGGAAATTAAATTGTACCCTTAGTTTTCAAGTCCTAGCCAAATCCCAATCTGTTATCAGACATCTGTGCATTTTTCTTTATTTAATTTGTCCCAATATGATCATACTCATTGTGTGACAGATATATGCAACTGTATCACATGACAGAGAGCAATAAATTCATGATATATCCCCCATTGTATAATATACATATAATTAATTTATCTACATTCTGAATGATTAGTGAAACTTTCGAATTTGAAAATTTTTCTTTTCCTTTCCCTCTTCCTTCCTTTCTTTCTTTCTTTCTTTCTTTCTTTCTTTCTTTCTTTCTTTCTTTCTTTCTTTCTTTCTTTCTTTCTTTCTTTCTTTCTTTCTTGTTCTTCTTCTTCTTCTTCTTTTGTGTGTGTGTACTAGGAATTGAACTTGGGCCCTTGTGTTTTCAAGGTAGGTGCAGTACCACTTGAGCTACATTTTAGACCCCTCAACTTTGGAAATTTTAACTCTCTGTAAATTAAAATACAATATTAATTACAAGATAAAAATATTCAAAAAGCTTTAGAAAATACTGTAATTTTCATTGTTAAGTGAAAGAATTTTTAAAGTAGATTTAAATATTCATGATGCAATCTTTGTTAGATACATAATATTTGCACAAAACAGACATGAGCTTATTCTGAGTAGCTTTTGATGATCTTATTAGTATTATTTGCTTACAGAGAGAAGGACTGAAAGTTTACAATACGTCTTTAATGGCTACTTTCTCAATTATGGTGGTCAGGAAAATAATGTAATTTGGTTCTTCATGGGATTAGAATTCTTTATATTTTTTTGGCTATATTATCTCACATAGTTCATAGTTGATTGAGATAAATCTAGAAATATTGGTAACTCTCATCAGTTGCTGGTGTAAAAACCATATTTAAAAAGAAATAAGCAGTTCCATAGAATTTACACTGCCTCTACACACTTTTTAAGTATTAGCTCATTTAATGCTCATAGAAACACTATGTGCCATTATTTTACTTTCATTTTGTGCCAAGAAAATTTAAACTCAAGGAACACAACTGGTCAGTAGTGGGAATGGAATTTGAACACAGCATTCTGGTTACAAAATTTGTCTTCTTAAAATCAAATAAACCAGGGCCGGAGGGTTAGCTCAGTGGTTCCGGCGCCTGCCTCACAAGCGTAAGGACCTGAGTTCGATCCCCGGTTACCGCATATAATGCTGGGCGTGGTGGCTCACGCCTGTAATCCCAGCACTCGGGAGGCAGAGATGGGAGGATTGCTGAGTTCGCGGCGGCTTGCCTGGGCACCACAGTGAGCTCAGGGCCAGCCTGAACTACAAAGCAAGACCCTGTCTCCAAAAAAAAAAAAAAGCAAAAAAAAAAAAAAATCAAATAAACCAAAAATAAATGTACAAATATTTCATATTTCTTTTCATCAATAAATTAGTGTTAGTTTCATGACTTAAAATATTATAAAAATTCTATGAAATTTCCTTACATATAGAATACAATAAACAATAGAAGTGAAATATAATACAAAATTCTAGTACTCAGATGACCTGTTAAAAATTCACATGTGATGAAATGGAAATTTCTGGTTCTGTGATGCAATAATTGGCAGTGGGAATAATGTAGAAGCAATTTCTAGGATCAAAGTTGAAATTATAAGAACAGATACCAGATAGAGGAGTTAGAATTCAGTCTATTTCTGATAACTTTGACACAGACACTGCTAAAATAATTGAATTAATTATGGTAAATACTAACCACAGACAGAGAAATTTGGGATGTAGATATAGAATATCTAGGTTCTCAAAGTTAGTCTGAAATGGATTCAGCTGGAGCCTTAAATCTAAATAATCCAGAACAATAAAGAGCTAGAAGTTAGTCTGAGCCATGAATCTAGAGTTATTTTCCTCTTATTTAAGACTTATTAATAAAAATAAATGCTTAATTATAAGTCTAGGCAACTGACAGGTCAAATATTTTAAAGGGATACACTGTTTGCATTTGGTATTTTTTTTTCTTTTGCATTGCTGCACTGGTACATATAAATTCTTTTTAAACAAGCTAACAGGATTTGTAGATGTTGGAAAAAATTTAATCTCTAATATTTACTTCTCTAGCTGAATGAAGTAAGGTATGTAGGAAATCTTTTAAAAGAATTTTTGAAATTTTATAGTTTATACTTCTGAAGTATATACAATATTTTATAATATGTTAATATGTATACTCATCAAATTGACTTCATTTTATACAAGGGAAGAAGACATCCTTAATGAAAATGAGCCCTGACTGAATATAAAATTAGAACCTCTGATTTTACAACTTGCGTCTAGAAACCAATAACTCTATGACCTTAGAAAATTAATATAAATATTAACATAAAATGATGGACTTTAATTTCATTATTTTAAAATAACATTAATGATAGTACCTTGCCTACTTCATTCTGGTATTGATTTTTCTTCTTTCTTCTTACTGTATGTTTTTAAGTATATAAATCTCTCTGTAAAACTTTTATTTTTATTTCAAAAGTTTTATTTTTTCTAATTTCTGTTATACTTTCTTTATGTTGAGCTTAGTTCATATAGTTCTTATTTTCAAATATTAGGACTTTACTATTAACTTTTTGCTATTAACTGTTAGTTTCATTTATTATATATTTTTCTAACCCTTCTAGTTAGTACTTTATTTCAACACTCTGGTGAGTACTTTTGATTCAAGGAAAATACCAGTTAGTGACCTGAGATGTTTAAAATGAAGGTAATATGAAAATTAGTCACAAAACTATTTATAATTCTTTTACCAATATTTTTTATTAACAGAAACTTCTTAGAGAAAACTGTAGTGGATACCTTTGGTTAAACTGAAAGAAAGATTCATTACTAACATGAAGAAAAAGTCTAGTGTGATTGGGTAGCATACATTCAGAAGAGAAAAGAACCTGTATTGTGTATGTTGTGAGCTATGTGATGGACAGCAACACAATGATAAGCAAAGATTAAAGAGGGAGCACTTGGCAGTTTAAAAGTTATAAATCATAATTTTAAGTCAATAGAAATTACTCTTGGAAACGAATTTGATTGCTCTAGCAAGTAATTATAGTATTGTTTCATCTTTCTTTATGAAAGACCTTGGAGGATGGAGTCCAAACAAATTATGTGATTTGTTTTTGTTTTTGTTTTTGAGACAAGGTCTCAATTTTGTAGTTGGCTGGCCCTGTAGTTCAGGCTGGTCCTGAGCTCACGATATAGCTGACGCCAGCCTCAAACTCGACAATCCCCCTGCCTCTGCCTCCTGAGTGCTGAGATTACAGGCCTGAGCCTCCAGGCCTAGAATTGTGGTATGTGGAACTGATTATGGTGGGCATGAGTCACCACACCCAGTGTTTTTGTATGTGGTCACTGAGGATTGAACCAGGGACCTTGCACTTGCCAGGCAGGGGCTGGAACCACTAAGATAAATCTCAAACTTCATTTTTTTAATGTTGTTGTAAGATCATGGACCATATGTGTGTGTGTGTGTGTGTGTGTGTGTGTGTGTAATATTATAAACATAAGAATTCAATATTTTTGACTCTCTTAAATAATGGATTTCTAGACTAAATCTTGTTGAATTGATAGATACACATTTGTGGAAGAGGGGAAGTATAACAGATATACCTGCTGATAAAAGCTAAAAGAGTGTATTAGGAATTTTTTTTTAATTAATGAAAGGGCTGTTCAGTGTGGGAGTTTAACTCTTCATTCAATGAGTAAATAAATAATTGCTTAGTGTTAGTATTACAGTTGAAATTAGAGATTTTCCTATAAATCATCTAAAATAATTTTTTAACATTTAAATATTTCACCTGCTTTTTATATTCTTTATCAGTTGAAATTGTTTACAGATTAATCAACAAGTTCTATAAACTAAACATGTCATAGTTAAAATTTCTGGTATTTTGTGACAGGAATATGCACCCTTCTTTATTTCTGGAGTGTATCTCTCTCCATGTCCCTCTCCCTTTTTCCCACCTGTCCTCCCTTCCCATTTGTCTCCCTTCTTGCTTCCGCTCCAAAGAGTGTAGTCTAATGAATCTTCCTTCAGCGGTAACACATAAACACTCATGTGTCTACTGTGGAAGAGCTCACATTTTTCTCTTTCTTTGTCCAGTGTTTGGTACATTAATACTCACTTAAAGAAATTCTGTGAGAAATATATTCATTACAGACATTTTTCTATAATAAAAAACTTGCTTTGTGGTTTTTCAGAAAAATCATGCTTAACTGACTGCAGAAGTCAATATTCTGTGATATGAGCAAAGCTTTACATCTTCAAGGATGACTTGATTTATTTGCAAACGCAATTTTCCTACTCTAATGTGGATGTTTCAAGAGTTACGTTCCCTACAATTTTTCACATCATCATTTCCATAAAAAAGTGACTCAACCTTAAGCCAAATGGAAACCTTATGAATTTGTGATTACTGGCAAAAAAGTTGTTAGTTTGAATTTGGATGTGGAAATAAAGGGGACAATCAGTATCACTCCTTTTTTGTAATACTATTTGGCTTTATAAGTTAGACCTTGTTAAAAATTCTGATGTTACTCTCATTTTGATTCTTTGTGGTGTTACTGATTAGTTTTATCCTTACTATCAGATGTAGTTATATCTTGTGCTCTTCAAGACCAGACTCCAAGGATATTTACATAGTGAAATAAAGGATTCCGTTGATATTAATGAGTCTCTTGTTTTTCAGAGACTGAACTAGATAAAGGTTTCATATGGTTCTTAGAATAAGTAAGCTTCTATCAGAATTTGACTTTAGAAAGTGAATAGCATAGTGTTCAGTTCTCCAAGCATCTTGAGCATGGGGCTAAGAATTTGGTATTCCATCCTTCAGAGACTTGAAAGAGGAATAAATAGTTGTTGTTGAGACAGTCTTGATTTGGAGTTCAAGCTGGTCCTGAGCTCATTACGTAGCCTGGGCAAGCCTTGAATTTAGCAATCCTCTTTCCTCTGCTTCCCGAGTGCTGGGATTACAGGTATGAGCCGCCACACCCCACAAGAATAAATACTTTTGTAAAATAAATGTAACATGTCAGTTTCACATGAGACAAGGTCTTGCTACCCAGGGGATGATTTGAACTTGTGATTATTCTGCCTCAGGTCAGTCTATCTTTTTCCATGATATTTATTAATACTCTGAGCCAGAAAACTCAATAGTGTGTTTTCTTAAGATCACAAAAGAGAGCAGGATCATGCTTCTAATGATTTTACATTAGAAAAGGATAATCCAAATTAAGTACAAAGTTTTCAAAAAACTACTGCATTAGCAAGTTCAGAATATACTTTCTGTATTATAGATTTTACATATACAGGATGAAAGGTCAACCTGTTCCCCAGAGAGAGCATAACAACCAACTCAATTTGTCTTTCCTCACAAGGACCCTTTTAGTTATCAATTTTGCTGTGGAAACTTCCAAGACTACGTTATTCATTGGTAAGTGTTTTAGAATATATATTTTCCATTATACGTGTAAACATTTAGGTGCAGTTTCAGAGATTATCCAAATTATTACCACAGTACACCGAAATAGGTTCTAACCCCACTGTTTAGATAGATTTTATTCCTTCAGGTCTGGTTGGAAATTACCATGTTAACATTATTTTATAAATGAAGTTAATGTGTTGATTTCTAAGGTCTTCTTCAAAATTTTCTTAAGTCATACCTCTTAAACCTAAAATTTATTGCTAGAGAGAATGAGAAACTTTACCACCATTGAGTTCTTGATTATAAATGTGTGGCTATTTTTGTTGATATAAAATATCAATATTGTTATTATATAAGATGTACATATTCATAGTAAATAAACCAGTAAGAAAGATAAAGATGTAAATGTGAAGATAAGAAGTAACAAAAATATTTAAAAGTGGTAAAAGTATGAAATTATTTAATTTTTCTAGGCAGTAATGTATTTATAGAGATACACAAAGACAAATACCGAAAATATTAAATTAATTCTATTTATACAGAATTATTATACCACATACATAATTTTAAGCCTTGCCGTTCTGTGGCAATATGTTAAAGAATCTTGTAAAAAATCTAAGAAATATATGTTTATCCTTATATTGGGTCAAGATATAATGTTTATGGATTGCTGGAATTTCTTATCCATTTACCATTTTGATGGATAGTTGGATTATCCATTATACTTGAGGAAAGCAAAGGGTTTGAGACTCTGAAATATTCTGAGTTCAAGACTTGAGCTAGTGAGAGAAGGAGAATGTGTAATTCCAAGTGTCTGGTTATTTAAAAGTGGAATTGGATAAATTTTACAAAAATAGGGTATGAGTTTCAGTGGGAAGAATAATACATCAGTTTTGACTTTAACTGTTTGAATTTATTTCTATAAATCCTATTGCATCATTTTATTTCTCATGAATGCTCATAGTGCATGCTACAAGATGTTGCAGTCCTACTTGAGAAGTGGTTGATTCCAGATATATTAAGACACACCAATCTTTGGAAAAGCAGCCAAATACCCTCAATGGAGGAAACAGCCTCTTTAATCAATGGTACTGGAAAAACTGTGTGTCAACTTGTCAAAGATGAAAACAAAACCATCATCTTTCACCATGCACTAAACTGAAATAAAAATTGACTAAAGATCTAAATATTAAGACAGAAACACCAAACCTGCTGGAAGGTAGGTTAGGTAGAACTCTTGGAAACACTGCTGTAAGAAAACACTTTATGAACAAAACCTCAGTGGCACAGGAACTAGCACAAAGAATAAACAACTGGGATCTCATCTTATTAAATAGCTTCTTCACAGCAAGAGAGACCAGCAAGAGAACAAAAAGACAACCTATAAGGTGGGAAAAAATTTTATGAGTTGTGCCTCAGAAAAAGAACTACTACCTAGAATAATGAACTTAAAAAATCATATTAGATGTCTCATTTGACCCTGCTATTTCCCTGCTGGGTATATTTATGGAAGAATGAAAAACATAATATCACAGCAACACATGTGCACCCGTGTTTATAGCAGTTCAGTTTGTAATAACTAAATCTAGGAAACGCCCAAATATCCATTAGCTGGAGACTAGGTAAAGAAATGTGGTATTTTTATAAAATGGAGTATTACTGAGTCATAAAGAATGATGAATTAGGGCCAGAGATTTAGCTCAGTGGTTCTGGTGCCTGCCTTGCAAGTGCCAAGGTCCTGAGTTCGATCCCTGGTAACCACATACAATGCTGGGTGTGGTGATTCACACCCATCAGCAATCAATACCACATAGCACAGTGCCGGGCATGGTGGCTCATGCCTGTAATCCCAGCACTCGGGAGGCAGAGACAGGAGGATTGTTGAGTTGGAGGCTTGCCTGGACTACATAGTGAGCTCAGGGCCAGCCTGAACTACAAAGCGAGACCCTGTCTCAAAAAAAAAAAAAAAAGAATGATGAATTAGGCGCCATGGATTTAACTCAGTGGTTCTGGTGCCTGCTAGGAGTAATTGCAAAAACCTTTAGGAAAAATGAAACTACCATGTATGTAGGGACTGAGGAAAAAGGCAAAGTTTACCATCAAAAAGTTGCATTTGTCTGTACTAAGGGATCTGCACTCATCTAGAGTTATAACTGCCATGAGTGCTCCAGGTTAAACCTAGTCAATCTTTACTGCAAAGTATAAGTATCACTTTTTATCATGTAAAAATGATAAGAAAAGTTATGGACTTTGCTTTGAATTTTATCATCCAAACAGCAGGAAATATCTTTGCACATTAATTTTAAGGTTTCTTGGTAAAAGATAAAGTTGTATTTTGAGTCAGCTCATGATAATATTTTACCAGCCAAATCATTTACATCATTTTTATCAAAGAATATATATATGTTTTCTTTTTTGTCAACTAGAAACACATTAATTCATCTGAAAGGGAAAATAATTATAATTCATTCTTAGCATTTCAGATAATAAGCATATTTTATTTTTGAAACAAAAATTACAATTAAAATGCTTACTAGTTTCTTTCAAAATGGAAACTTTCCCTTAAAATAATATTTCTTGCTTTTTTACTGATAATTCAGTTTTGAACTACAAATAAGTAATTATAATAATTTTGTGTAAAATCATTTCTGAAAAGAAGTTTGTAACAGTATCAGTAGATCATGAAATAGACATTAATATGACATCTTCTTTGCAAAAATTCACTAGAGCTACATGCTTTTATTTGCTGTGCTATTTTTTCAAATTATCATTTTTAGTACATATGTAATATGTTCTATTTAGTAATTATGCTTGTAACATAAACATTAGGAGAATGTTAAAATTTCATTGCTGCTGAAAGGTGTATCCGTTGTTTTAAACTTCGTATATATCGTGAGTCAAGTTTCTGTTGTTATTAGCTGTTAGTTACAGGCAGCTTGTCAGATCATAGCATCTCCAAGGGTCACAAAGAAGACTGAAGCACTACTTAATACTAGTAATGGCATGATTAAAAATGGAAATTGCTTAAAAGAAAACCGTTTAGCGCAGCTGTCTTGTGTATGTAATTCTGGATTGACTCCCAGTTCATATTCTCATTGTCAGTTTCAGTTCTACTAATAACAAATTTAAAAATTTCATGTTTTTCAGAAATTTTCTGTAGTTATAAAATCAAAATTAATGTCAAACTCTTTGCTTTCACTTACTTTATCTTTTCTTCTACTTTCTTCCAGTTCTATGCCTCCAAAATTTCACCATGTTGGATTATTTTCCTCAAAATAAGGACAAGTATATTCTCCTTTTAGATTTTTTTGAGATTTTTGACGCTTTATTCATTTTTGTGAACAGTTCTGCTATAGTTATTTAGATATGGCTCTCTTTGTTTGCTTATTAAATTAGTAAAATTTCTCCAGCAACTATTTCCAGGATACCTACATTAAACATCACCTTAATCCTCGCACTGTAGAATGGTTTATGTGGCTAAGTCATGTATCGTAGACTGGGGATTTATGTGCAATGATGTACAAAGACAAGGGATTGAAAAGTACTTTCTGAAGTGTCACCTTCCAGCAAGAAACATTGTTTATCTTTATGCCACTTGTATATAATTATAACGACACATCCATATGTCAGTACATTTACATCTGTATCTATAGAGCTTTCTCTGAGTATCTGTACAGATAACTGTGCATGGGAATAGATGGCTGGATAGGAACACTTTTATTTATTATGTTACACTGAAAACACCATCCCTAAGTAAGGCCTTATGTTTTTTTTTAATCAGAATTTGTGGCAACAAAATAGGAATTATTACTTTAAAACTATTTCATAATCACTGCAACATTATTATTTAAAATGTTTTTCAAAGGGTAGGACAAATATTGTGAGAAATTTAAGGTGTAGGAATGATATGTTTTCCCCATCTCTCTTATTTTTGTACAGCTTCAATTTTTTTTATGTTAAGGAGAGAATTAATATTTACATATTTTTCCATATTTTCTTTCCTCATTTTCCTTTTCAGTAGTTCAACTAGTATTTTACATAGTACAGATAATATATTCTTTATTGAGTATTGATCAAAATTTCTATGGTTATTTAATATATGGTGTTTATAAGGATCCCTTATTCAATATCAATCTTTTTGTCACAGCTTGTCCCATAGTGACATTTATGCTCATGTATGATTTTTAGATAGTTCTTCAATCAATACTATAAACTGACTTTAAACTTCATTCTTAAGAGCTAAGCATGTTATAAATAATTTAAAGTACAGATTAATAATATTTAGCCCCTCACTCTGAATTAGAAAACCAAAACTAGAAAATAGGGCCATCAAGTCAGAATAAAGAGCAAAGAAATAAAGGAATGCTAAGTATGATTGTTATATGAAATAACTTAAAATACAGGATAATTCAGGAAAATTTGCCGACAAGTTCTGCAAGTAGAAAAATCAATTTTCTAAGATAAATTTGTCAGAAAATCAGCTTTGATATCCCAATTGAAGTAGGCAAGGAATTTTTTCCTTTTGGTTGCAAATTGCTATACAATTTTTAGAGTGGCAGGAAAATATATGTTAATTTCCCCTGCTCTTTAAATTAATAAAAATCCTAAATGCACCATTGGTTATTTATAAATATTTATTTTGTTACAAACTTATAGTTTTAAAAATTTACTTTATTATGGATTTGTTAAATCTTAAATGTTTTATGATGATTTAGATAAAAGGATGAAGACAAAATAGATGGTGAATTATACAGGACACAAGTACAGAAAAATAAATCTCAGACAGAGAGCAGAGACAAGAAAAAGATTCTTTCACAGAAGGAAAAACTAAAGGGAAAAAATGAGAGGTACCAATCTGGTCATCTTTTCCCAACTTCTGTTACAACTGTGACTGATCACTGTGTACTCCCTCAGGAACATAGAACTTTTCTGTCCCTGTTACTCCTGGTATTTCCTTTGGAGTAAATCAAAATTTTTGCTTACTTCAAATCAATAGCCCATATTCTTTCCTTGGAGGTTTTCTGTCTCTTACTTCTATGATGCATTTCGTTCTGTTCCTAACTTTATCCCATCCATGATTCTTCAAAGTTGCCTGACACCAGATATTTCCCAGGTGTCTAATTAATGTTCCTTGTTTCTAAAGTGCTCAGGTCTATAGGTTGGCTGCCTTTTATAGATTCTACTTAAATAAATCATCTATTTTCTAACACATTTATAATATCTCTTCGATACTGAAACAGTTTTTAAAGTATTTTTGTGTGTGCAACCTTCATAGTAAAGTGTAATTTCCACTAAAGATCTTTTAATTTATTTAGCGATGTACTATGGATTCACAAAATAGCATAATAATAGCATGTTAGTATAAGAAAAAACGAGCTAAGTGCTGAAAAAGAATAACACTATGGGAAATACATTTCCCAAAAAATGAAATTCTCGCCTTAATTATTTAAACTATATTAAAATTGCTAATGATTTATCTGCCTCTAAACCACTGAACTGTATCCACATTTGACTCCCCTGTACAAGTTGATGTACCCGATGATTAACTTACTTTCCTGCTTTGCACAGGGTGAATGTGACAAAATTCATGTTGCTAAGAAACGCACAGGAAAGTGGGCAGAGATGGAAATAAACATGATTTTATCAAACTTCCATGCTCTGTATTTCCATATAGAAGGTAAAATGAATATAATAATACTAATAAATATCAATATATAATAATGTGTAGAAATATGTATCTGTGTGTATATATACATATATATGTATGTGTGTGTGTATATATATAAATATATATACATATATATATATATATATTTGCACTGTCCTAGATCTCTTCATTATGTGGGTAATTTGTTCATCAAAACTTCAGGAAACAAGCTTGCTTTTGCCCAGATCCTATATAGTCAAAGTCATTTAAGGCATAGTCCCTGTTCTCAAAGCACTAAAAAGAAACAACGTAGAACACAGATTCTATAACAAAATGACTATGGAATCATATACTCTGGAGGCATTTTCTTCCATTCGTGAACTGAGATGTTCTAACAGCTTTTTGTGAAAATTAAGTAAATTTCTGTATGGAAAGCTTTGGTTATGTGCAGCACAGAGCAGAACATGTAAGGCATTGTAGTTGTTTTACTTTAAGAGTGTCGACGTGGTGGCAGCACAGAAGAGGAAAACTGGTACCTCAATTGTTGGGAGATTATAGGAGAATTCAAGAAAAGATGAGAAATTTGCTTTACCAATTAGCAAAGGAAAGAAAGCATGCAAAAGATATTCTTGGTAGATTGCATCAGGATGTGCAGTAGCACAGAGGAGCAAGGGGTCATGGTGCTGTAGAAGACTCGCGTGGCTAAAAGGGCCAGTGAGATGGACATGGAGGAGTAAAGGGGCCTCTGGGAAGTTCTTTTCAGAAAAGGCAGCTGGAACGGATCTCAGGAACATGAATGTTTAAAAGCATAGATTCGGGAATTAGTATGATTGGAATCATTCACGGTACGATCTTTGGAAGTTATAACCACTCTGTAAAATATATCTTTAATCTATGAAATAAATGTAAGAGTAGTATTAAATAACTACAGGATAGCTGTTAAGATGCATTAGCTATGATAACAAATGTATGCAGCATCATAGTTGTATGATTAGTTGATTATTATTAGCCAAAAAGTTGTGGAAACACCTGGAAATGAGGAGTGATATAATCTTGTTTTAATTGTAGAGGGGTCATGGGAACAGCGATGGAGACAATGGGCTGTGGAAGAGTTGGAGTGAAAGGAAAGCAGATGAAGATTCCTTCCTTCCTTCCTTCCTTCCTTCCTTCCTTCCTTCCTTCCTTCCTTCCTTCCTTCCTTCC
>PVIC010027873.1:0-23546 GCA_004025085.1 Thryonomys swinderianus
CTCTCTCTCTCTCTCTCTCTCTCTCTCTCTCTCTCTCTCTCTCTCTCTCCTCTTTCTGTTTCTCTGTCTCTCTATTTTTGTCTCTCAGTCAAATAAAAACTTATTTCTAAGAAAGTGATAAGCTGAAGAGCTCATTGTAATGTTGGTATTTATAATAGAAGTCAAAACACTTTTCACTAAATCTCTATTAAAGCCTGGGTTACATTTGTCATTAAGGAAATCACAACTATGAAATAAGTGGAAATTACAAACCAAAAGTGGACATAAGAGATGTGAATTATAGTATGTGCTCTAACAATTTGTGTCTCACTAAAATTTCCAAGTTAAAACTCTGTCTTAAATTAATTTCTTATCACTGAGGCACAATGCTCAACACCTGCAGTTCTTGGAGGATGCAACCCATACTTGGTTGGCTCCAAGCCATGAAAGCCACGGTAGACAGAAGTCACAGCGAATAGGAGCCAGGGAGAGACATACCTTCCCCCCCCCCAGGTCCTGCCCCAGTGACTTGCCTCCAAGGAGACCTGCACATCCTAAGAGAAAATCAGCTATGAACTCATCCATGGGTGAATTCACTGAGTAGCCTTCCACTGCTATGATCTAACCGCTTTTTGGGGAAATACTTCAGATCTAAACCATAATTAGTACTATGCTATAAAATGATAGTATTCGGGTGTGAGGGATTTGGGGGAAGAGTTCAGGTCACAGAAGCTTCATGGATTACATTACTATTCTTTTAAAGAGGCCCTGAGCTGAGCATGGAAACACCCATCTATAATCCCAGCACTTCTGGAGGGTGGTGTCTGAACCCTTCCTGGGAATTTTAGCAAGACCCCGTCTCAAAATAAAAATAAATAGATAAATAAATGGACCGAGATGCAGCTGAGTATGAAGGCCCTGCGTTCAGTCCCTCATAGTAAGTGCACATACACACACACTCACACACACACACACACACACACACCACAGCTCAGATGGCTGCTCTCAGACTTATAGCATATAATGACACAGTGACAACGTGCTGACTATGAACCTAGAAACAAGCTCTCAGGATTTCCCTAAAGTATAATTGGATTTTGTAGCCCCCAAAATGATGATAATAAACTTTTCTTTTATAATAACTCCTGATTTTAGGGAACTGTGTTACAGCAGTCCAAATAGACCAAGATGATTGGTAAGAATGTTAACGTTAACCATTTCATATTGGTGTTTAGCTGTCACCTTGTATCATAACTGATGATGACACTCAGTATCGTGAAGTGACAGACTCTAAAATTGAAACTGCCCAGGTAAAAGTAGTCTGACAGACAATGGGAACCAAAAGATCAGAAGTAACAACATTGTAATTCTTGTTAGATTCTGTCAAACAAATAAACAAAACGTTGTCTGTTGAACCTTGTTACATAAACCATGCATTTCATGTTATTCTGAATTATTAAATTTACTATAGGAAATGCAAAGTTTTAAGAATAGGTCATTAGCTTTTTCTTCTCTTTTTTTTTTTTTCTCTGTGGAGTCAGTAACATTTACAGTGAAGACAGACATAGATGGAAGAAGGCTAATCTAAAACAAAAGTCAAATTTTTTGCCTTCAGCCAGCCTCTAAGGATGACTGAGCAGGTAATAACCTAAAGTCTTGTAAGGATGAAAATGTATATTGTTTAACAAAAAAGCTTGTTAATGTGAGCAAAGTTGAAGAAGCCAGGAACGAAACTGGTGAGGAGATTGAGATATGAAGAAGGGTTCCCCAGGTCCTTCCTGTGAATCTGCTGCTATATACTGCCAGTCAGACACAGAAGGCAATTATTTTTATTGCAAAAGTGCAGGTAGCAGAGACAATAGCAGATTAACAATGCTTCCCCATTCAAAACCATTGTCTCAAATTGTCCAAAGCAGTGCCTCAGTGGAAGTCATTAAATTGAAGTCTAGTGAAGTGACATAGAGCGGAGCACTGTTGCTAGGAAACAGGTACTCCAAGTTTCAGCTCTAGATTGGGAAAACATGACTCGATATAGGATCTGCCTTTAAAATTGTTGCTTAGCAGTGTCTGAAGTTAAGAGATAGTGAATGTCAGAGCTGCCTTCACGCATATGGGACACACACAAACTGGAAGGAAATGAGATTAAAAAGAGACTCAGCATCCTTTCAAATTCTACTATCAGATAGGATTAAGAGTAATTTTTAAAAGGAATTTCACTCATGGGCCAGCACCATGTCATAGGTGTTGGGGTGAGAATGATGTACAAAATACATTCTTCCAGAAAAATACCCAAGACTCATTGTTATTATCAGGTCAAAATCATACTATTTTCAGGAAAAGTATGAACAACAAAATAATGAACAGTATGCTATGTTGCATATCAATTCCTTTTCCTGATGACTTTTTAGAAAATATTATAACTTACATCTTTCACTTTATGTTGCTAGTTGAAGATAACAGATATTTAGTCAAAGGTCCTCAGACCATATGGGAACACAACCCATATTTGCTTGAAAAGACCATAATTGCTTGGAGGAAAAAGGTGGATGCACTGACAAGATGATACAGTGTAGAAAGCATGAGGAGTATTTACATTATCAAGAGTATTTTGGAAACAGAAGTAACATGATATATGGCAGGTGCACTTTGGAATTATAAGTAATTGATATAGATGAGTGCCAGTTTTAAATCATAACTTGCCCACAAATATTTGAAAAAATGTCAGAAGCCATTGATTAATGAAGGCAAATCACTATAAAGATAAGCCATGATTCTTTGTTACATAATTTTATGTGGTTACTTAATGTTAGTGACTAAGATTGATCAAAACATATATATATGTTACATAATTTATATATGTTACATAATTTTATGTGGTTACTTAATGTTAGTGACTAAGATTGATCAAAACATATATATAATATATATTTATATATAATTATATATATTATATATATAGGCGATCAGTGAAAGGAGTATTAATACAAGATTGCTGATTTTATATAACAGATCAATGACTTAGTGTCATAGCCATAACCTTTATTTTTGTTATTAGACCAAGTTACTGACATCACTACTAGTGAAAAATCTATACCTTAACTAGATATTATACCAAATATAAAACATTAGTAACCAGTAAATTGAACAAAGGAAACATTCCTTTTAAGGTAGATTAAGAGGGTCTGGGATTTAGCTCCATGGCACAGCACCTTCCTTGCAGAGGTAAAGTCCTGAGTTTGATCCCAGGTACAAAAAAAGAAAAAGAGAGATTAGGGTGCCTGTATAATGTTGAAAGAACAAGAAAGTACATGTTGGTATTATTTTTAAAATATTTATTATCATTATATATTTACTGTCATTATATGTCATTTGAATTATTTGGTTTGATTTTCATGAAATTACATTGTTCTATTTTTCTGTTAGCAGTATCTTTATTTTCCTTTACAAAAATTATCTCAGCCATTTACATGGATTCACCAATTGAACTAACTTCACTATTGGTATGGCTGTAAGTCTAAAATATAGCTATCACTCTCTTTGGTACAAATGATTTGTTCAAGGTGTGTCAGACACCTAGGCAAGTGATACAGAATAAGGTAGCTGCTGCACTGCTATTATTGGCCCTGGGCTGGGAGATTTTGAGGATTTCTCTGAGCATCTAAGACTAGTATGTATTATTTCTTGCCTAAATTGTTCATTATTATTGTACTTCAGAAGAAGTGGCATATTTGAATGTAGACCATTGTAACACAGATGTGACATGTTATAAATGTGTAGAACAGATGCATTAAAGTTATTAGATGAAGAAGAGTGTTTCTTTTGTCAAATTCTTGTTCTCATCTTCTAAACGTAAATGCTCCTTATGGGCAGCTTTCATCATCATGGTCAGTGATCAGTTTCCTGCACTCCCCGTTCCCACTGCCCTCATCAACAGAATGCTTCTATTTACATTTGTTAGCACTGAAATATTTTCTAAGTGACTGTTGCGAGATAGTATCTGGAATAGGTTTTTCTTATTCTAAATTGTGATCAAAATGTTATCTTTGCGATTAATGTATTGTTCTTTTCTTTATACATAATATGGTTGGCCTCATCTTCAACAGCTATGACAAAGAATTCTTCACTAGGCTGTTCTACGATGTCTTTAGCATCTAATCAGGTTTCAACCTGACAACGGCCCTCTGCCCTTCTGTGTGATGTAGCAGTACAGTTCTGCATTTGCATATGGTGAGCAGCCATCTTTGCCCAAGCTTCTTTGGTAGGTATAACCATTCAAAACCAAAATAGGCCTGATCACTCATTGCTCTACTTAAATTATTTAATTGCTTCCTGCCACTGAAAAGTTTAAGTCCAAATTTGTAAGCGTGATGCTTAAGCCTTCCTGTACATCGTCTCTTTTTACAGGTAGTATTTCCTTTTGCTATTTCACCCCCCACACTTCTTACAAACTGTCACACAATTTATCATTTCACAGTTTCATTATTTTATTCATACAGCTTCCTTTGACAGAAACTTTGCCTCCAAATTTTTTTCTTTAACCTTTATAGTTCCCTTTCTTCAAGCCTCAGTTCATAGCTGCCCTTTCTGTTTTCTAAGAACACCTGAGTGATTTAAGTGTTCCTCTCCTTCGACTGTAGCACGCAGTATTTGTCACTTGATGTGTATTACATTACACAGAGAGCTGTGATATTTTATTTTCACTCTCCAGGAGGTATGGTGTATGAAGGGAAACACCTGCATTTTTTAGTATTTCAGAATTATTATTTCATATGCCTGGCATGTAATTGGTGTGAAAGAAGTAAGGTATTAAATTAAATTCTTTTATAAAATGAGATAAGTGAAAGACAGGCCCTATCCAGGAAAAAAAAATGACAAAATTGCATTTAATGTGCAAAAATGTGCAGGGGAATCACATATGGAGGAGTCATGTTGCAACGTTCAAAACTTTTGAGGATGCCATTAATTGTAAACTAACACAGTACTGTTAATTACAATTGTCACTAAATATTCTATTCTAGATTAAGCTGAATAAACATATGGGGTAACATATTTCCTGTAAGAATCATATGACAGAGATGCAATGAAATTCCAATTTTCAAGCGAGCTTGTTCAAGAAGAAAAGGCTTAAGAACACTCCCAAATAAGTTAGGAAATGAAGATCAAAACGTTCAGTCTGATTCTAGCTTCTCTGCAGAGAAGTGTAAAACTAGAGTTTCAGTGTCCTGGGTTATGCTTGTATCATGAAAGTAACTTGAAAAATGAAATATAATGAGAATGTTTCTAGAGAGCAAAACAAAATGAGTGAACAGTTCCACAAAGTCTTAATTCCGTGTTCAACAGACTGTTGTAACTGAGGACTGGATCCTCCCATTGAACAATGCCAATTTTTCGTTACAAATACACTACCGCAAGAGGATATTTTCACCCTCCAGTGGACTTCATGGAGAAGGGCACCCTTTCGGAATGGTTAGTGACGAAGGTTTAGATGAGTGAGTTATAGTCACTATTTGTTTGCCTGTCAGAGAAACTTCCTTATTAGCTTGGATGAATTTCTACTTTCTAAATCTTGGCAGGTGACAAAACCTCCTACTGCTAAAACTAAAAATACCTGGAAACAGGCGTGGTCTGAAGGCTTTGGCTTGAATAATCCAGTAGAGGCAGCTAAATTCTTGCATTTGGGAAAGTAACAGATATGACACAGTGAAAGCCTTTGCAAGTGACAGAAACATCCAGCTTCCAGCAGCAGCAATGCACTGGTTTTGTTCTGTCATATAGTTAGAATTTTGATTCAGCCTTCACAGCATCATTTCTTATGCTTATCCTCTCCGTGCCTTTGTCCACTCTGCCTCAGTATCTTGTATGATATTGTTTTTATTAGTTTACTTTCTTCAGAAATCAATCTTAATTTAGTATCATGACTAGTCACTCAGAAACGTGGGTGACATACACCAGAACTACAGACTCTCTAGGAAATTGAAGAATCAGATATCAATCTAGTTTGTGTAAGAATGAAAAAAAAACATCAAATATCTAACTAATATTATAAACTGAGGTTATGATAGGAGATGATATGAAAAGCACAAAATTAAAATTAAGCTTAACTAGTAAGTATGTATTAAGGTTTTAGAGAATTGAGCTACTACTGACATAAGAGTATGAAAAATCTAATGAAAAGTCACTCCTTCTAATAACATTCAATGGCTTAAAGAAAGTGAACATAAACTAAAATTCCTAAACATACATTTCAGGATATGTGCTGAAGCTCAGGATTTTGACTGTGCTCAAATGACACCTTGCCTCCTGAAATTACTTGACAGAGTTAACTGAGGGCTAAAGAAAAGAAATGAATATTGAAAATTTGAATAGGGACTTTTGCCCATGTCTAGTCAAGGTGAAACCAGAACAAGAACAAAAAGAAAACATGATTTAGATATTTTGCAATAACAATAACATCAGCTATTGCAGAGTAAAAAGTAGAGTCTAAATTGACTACATCACAAAATGAATCACTATAAGAAGAAACTACAATAAGTTCTGGAAGAAGTAAGACAAACGTTGCTATTACTAAGACCTACAAGTTTGTAACAGGAGCTCCTTCTAAAGAAAAAGTCCCAGGCAGGGATGTAGCTGAGGGTACAGCTCCTGCGTGGCCAGCATGAGGCCCTGAGATCAATTCTTGGTACCAAAAAGAAGGCAGAGAAGGAACCAGTTCAGTAAGGAGCAACTGAAATGTTGTTAGAGCTGCCATCTCATGGGCAGGAGATTGTCTCCTTGAAGGTGAGACACAAATTTCAATTAATTAGGCTGGTTTTTCAAGAGTCAAAACAGTAAGAAAGTGGGAAAAATATAGTTGCTCGGTGAAAAACTAAGACAGTATACACCTGAAGGGAAAGAACAAGTCTTTTTCACCCTGACTTACTGCAGACTTCTCATTAAATACCCTATTGATACTGATGAAACCTATCAAAGAATCTGCTGCAAAACAAAACAAAAAGTAATTCATAGTGTGTAGTATGACAAAGCAGACTGTGCAAAGATGTATATGACACTGTGAGATAGCAGCTTAATAGCCAACACATAGGGGAGTTTATGTAAATTGTGTATGCCAGTTTTTCAATCCACAACTTTATTGATCAGCATAAAATCTGAACCTGAGGAATAAAATGCAGAAAATCTGTGGAATTAAGTAATATATTCTTCCCTCTCTCCCTTTGTTCTTGGCTTTTTTGATTGACACATGTAACAAAATACACTGAGCAATGATCTTTTTAAAAAAGTTAATTCAATAAGTTATTTAACAATCTGCTATTTTTAAGGATACATGGGAAAATAAAAACAAAACAAAAACCTCCAGAAACCCAAGCTCTGCCTTGCTCCCTGGCTAAGCAGCAGATTGCCAATTTTTCTTTTAATGCAAGGTCTTGCTATTTTTGCCCACACTAACCTTGATCTCATGATCTTTGGCCTTAGCTTTCTGGGTGCTAGGATTACTGGCATATGCCAAGCCCAGCTTTAAGTGAGCAACTATTAAAGAGTATTGGATATTTCCATGGCAAAAATGAATCTTTTATGGAAGATGTGCTCAGCTGTGATGGAGAATTATGAAAGTTATTTTTGAAAAAAATCTTGTTACTAAGCTCTAGATGAAAATAAAAAGATATCAAAAGACATTGACTGATTAAGGTAAACCTCGCTAAGGATGCCTGATAATCAAAGCAGGTATTATAATATTCGCTTGCAGTGTTACACTGCAGATTGGAAGTTGGAGTTTAAAAATAAGGCTTTGAAAGGACAAGTAAATGGCATGAGCACTTGAATCACATACAGAATATTCAGCTCTGCTGGACATCGTCCTTCTCTTGACTTCTACCAAAAAGCTGTGGAAACAAATGTAAATAAAACTGAGTTAACAAAACAAAACAAACAAAAGAATAGGAAGACTTTTTAGGTGGATTCGTAGTGAGTACTTGTTCCACCCTAGAGCTTTTATGCAATTAAGGCTCTGGATTCAGTGAAGTTTTGAAACAAATTTAAAAAATAGTCTCAGAAAAATTGCAAAACAAACAGCAAAGAACCATACCACTTGACCCTGCATCCATTCTGAGCCATCAAAGCTCTCTTAGCAAAAGTGGAGCTTGCCAGGCTAGTGTAGCGTAACCTCCAAACAGAGACTTTGTGCCTTTTCATCTTCCATGCCCATGAAGAGCAGTGGGCTGGGGAGACAGAAAGATTAGCAATCTGTGCATTCTTACCTATGAAATGAGGAAGAGACATTTTAATACTTATTTGAAGAGAATCCCTTATGCTTGTATAATACAATCATCTTTCTTAAATTATTTGCCTCCAAACATACCCAGGGCATGGTAATGATTTTGGTGATGTCATTTCACTGACTCCCTAACAGAAGTCTTTGCTTTTGTATTATTATTTTTAGTCAGTTGAATAAGAAACTCATTTTGAGCTTTGGACACCTGGACAAACCCCTTTGAAATAACCGTCTTTGCCCATAGATAGGCTAGTGAGAAAGGATTAGTATTAAATATGAAAAACACTTAGTATATATAGTGTGCGTGGTCAGTGTTAAGCACTCAGATCATGACAACTGTAATGAAAGTTATATATTTCTCCCAGAATCTTAGTGTTTGACACAGTGATCATTGTTTGCCATAGCAGTTTTGTGACTGTCAACATCCGTCTGTTTATATTTGTGCTACTAGAACATTTCTATCCAACTAGGTGCCTTAATTAAGATATAAATAAACAGTAATAAAATACATTTACCTTTTTACCCTACAGATCATAATGTCTTCTGTATGCATAGATATTCAAAGATTAGGTTTTATTTGTTGTTAAAGTCCATTATATTTGATAAATATATCACAAATGTCTCATAGCTGCCTGTTTTGGATACGGTTACTTCCTGGCATTGATTATCAGGATTGAGGCTATTCAAAACCCAGTTGTATCTCATCACCTTTCACCTAATCAAAGGTTCTCCTCCTTTAGTGGGTTTTGCAATACAATATATCGTTTTTCTCATCTCACTGTCTCAAATGGAACCAGTCCTGCATATACGGACCTTAACAACCCAAGGGTTGAAACCACAGTCTCACTGTCTTTCTGTCTGATTCCTCTCGCTGGTTGAAAACTTTGCTATCTGTAGGTGTCCCAAAGGCCTTGAGGGAACCCTTCTTTCTCATGGACCCATGAATAATGCAAGGCTTTTGCTCTTTCTTGTGCTCCTTCTTCATTGTGACTCTCCTGACTGCTGCACATAAACTTAACTTTCCTCTCAATCAGAGAAGTGGTTATCTTTGGTAGGAAAAGAACCACAAATACATCTGTTCATGCAAATGAGCTTTCTATAAGACAGAAGCCTGGTCACTTGTCAAACACAGGTGTTAAGCTGTCTAGGATGCTAAAGACATCTCACAGAAGGCATACTTGTGAATGTTCATGGCCATCTCCATGAGTCCCCTCAGGACTTTGGTGAGACTAGAGAGAAAGACTTCAAGACCAAATTAGGAAAAAAAAAAAAAGGTAATTCTATCGGGAGGTAAATTATACTGTTATGTTAAATAAACTAAAAAAGCTCAAAATGCATCATATTTCAATGTTACTATTTTTAAAAGAGAGTAAAAGTGTGAGTGATGAAATGAATACGTATATGTAACAATATCCAACAATATCCCAAAATGAATATATTTATTATCTATTCCAAACACGTTAATCAATTTTAATCATTTAATGAACATTTTTGATTCAAGATAAAGCTTTTAAAATTTCAGCTATTTAAAACTTTGAATAATGCTTATCTTGCTTACCCATTATCTCTATCAGACCGGTCACTTTTCTAGTATCCTCGCATATTTTCCCACAGTCTTCATAATCTGTTACCCTGAGGACAAAGAAAAATTATCACAATGCCACAAATTCTGCAGTAGGGACATCAATGTAGAGAGATGCTGGTCCTCAAAAGATTTAACAAAAGGGTTTTAGTAAAGCAACAATGAAAATGCATATTGGGAGAGGTAAGAAAGAGGAAAGAGACATTTCATTGATAATGTAAAAAGGGCTACATCCTGTAAACAGAATTTGAGAGTGCGGCTTAGGAAATGCTGCCATCTAGCGTGAATGAACTTCACATGCAGCCTTGTTGGTGGAGCGCTGCCAGTACAATGTATTAAAGGTACGGGGTTCAGGTGTATAGAATATATGGTGGGACTTATGACCACTCGCTAGAGAGAAAGACTTCAAGACCAAATGAGAAAAAGAAAAAAGTAATTCCGTCGGGAGGTAAATGATACTGATATGTTAAATAAACTAAAAAAGCTAAGAATGCAGCATATGTCAATGTTACTATTTTTAAAAGAGAGTTTAAAAAAAAAAAAGTTTGGGAGGCTTGGAGCAGGGTGCAAGGGCCCCGGAGGGGTGGGCAGTGGTGCCAAGGGTGTCCCCTCATCCCGGGTGTGTGGGCACACCCTCTCTCACCAGGACAGGGGCATCTGCTGGGGAGAGTCTGGCCCATGTTCCCCAAAGGGGACCCAAGTCCTGTGTGTGTCCCTTCCGCGTCATCCTCTCTCATCACTGCTTGGGTTTTTAAAACCTGATTTTGTTGCAAACTGCTATTTTTTTTTCCTTCAAAAAATGTCTTAACAATATTTGAAAATGTCTAAGTTTCAAGTTTTATTAAACTAAAGTCAGTGAAATCTGTTTGACCTTTCAGGGGAAGATCGCGTGATAGTCTTACAGCAGTGTGTCCGGGGCCCCTGTCCTTAGAGCACGGTTGCTGGCCCCTCGGCCTCCCCTGCAAATGGGCCGAAAATGCTCATTCTCAGGCCGCTGCCCAGTCCGGCTCTGGGTGTGCTCTTCAGCCTGTGCTTTAATAGCCCTCTAGGTGACTCATGGGCTCCAGGGAAATCTTCTTTGACAATTCTTGCCTTAAAGCTAAATCTGCGTGAGTATTGCCTATAAACTAGGAGTTTTTGATGACTTTACTGTCAACCACAAGGAAAAAATAGTCTTTAAAAGCCTAAAAAAAAAAGCCTTTTTTTATATGTCATTTCCAAAGGATTGGAGACTTCTAAAATATTGTATGCTATTGGAGAGGTTATCCTTTTAGTTGATTCAGTCTTACAGTAATTTTTATAATTATAGTAATAAACAGGTCATCAAATTGTTTTAAACAATCCTTCTGCAGATAGAATGTCACGCTCTTATATGGATTCTGATGGCAGGCATGTTCAGAGTGGAGGAAAATATGCCTTGCATTTACTGAGGAAAACCTTTCTCAATTTGGTTTGAAAGTTGTCTAGGACCTAAGTTTAGGAACAGTTTTGTTTTCTCCCTGGAAATGACCCCTACCTTTCAAATACTTATTTTTACTCCTTGAAAACCTCTGAGGATTCAGTCAGAAATGGACACCATGGTAAAGCCTATTTGTCAGGAATGTACCTTTTGCAAAGTTCATTTGCCCACCTCAGATCCTACAGAGATTACAGCCCAGACCAGCTTCAGTGTACATTCTGGAAAAAGAGAGGCTGCCTGAGCAGAGCCAGCCTCCTCCTTCAGAGGCCTTGGCTGTGACTTAGGGTCGCCCCTGTGGGTGATTCACCGCATCCGTGGCTTCCCCGGCCTCTCCAGATCCAGCTTCCCCACTGCAGCTCATTTCCTGTATTTCATGTCCTCCGGGCCTGTTCTCCTCTTCAGAGGAATTAGTTGGCACGGGATCTTCTTCCTTCCTCCGCGAACACTAGCACACATACGCCCCAGAAGATGACCAGCCCGATCTGATCACCTTGTTGTGTAATCCAGATGAGTGGGTCCCCGCTGACAGTTGGTTTAGCCGAATCTTCAGTTTTTCAAGGCAAATATTTTGGGATAAATATTTTAAGGCCATTCTTTAGATCCTCTCATGAAAATACTCAGTGGCTTGGCAATTTATGCTGAAGGTTGCAATGTTTTGAATTCTTGCATGCAATTGATATATGTTACCTAGAAAAATTCAAGGGACAAGAATCTGAAGGGCAAACTTTTTATTATGCTCCCTTGTTACATGCTGTCCCAGAAGTGGAACACTAGGTTTCCAAGGATTAAAAAAGCCCCTAGGTAGGATTTGGGGAAGCTTGTTTTTAACCACTTTATCTGAAGATGGATCTGTTGGAGTGACTTCTTCTATATCACTCAGTTTGAAGAAAGAGATGAAACAGTATCTTTCTCTTATCTCCTGGACTCCTAAAAACATTATCCCTCATATTCAGTTCTTAAGCCCATGTTATTTCAGTCCCAAACCCCTCCCCCGTCAGGCCCAGCACCTCCTCCTTGCTAACCACACGCTCTCCGCCCAGCTCTTCCCTCCCCCTGGGAGCACTACTGAAAGGGGTGAGTGTCTTAGTTGTGTCTACCCAGGGAGCAGCCGAGCAGAGAGAGGGATTTGGTTATTTCTCTTGTGTAGCTGTATAGACAGCTGCAGCTCCTCAGTATTTCGGTCTACAAACCATTTGAAGCCCACTTAAGGAAGATACATGAATCCTGATGGTTGTTTGAAACCTTCAGCCTGTGGTTAGGTCAAGAAGGGGTCTGGACACCCTAGTGGAAGGAACGGCCTGTATGGAAATAATGGATTTTCGATATTCTTGATTATACAGAAAATATGTGTGGAGAAAACCAGAGTTTGGTGACCAAGATGAAGTCATTCAGAAGAATTACCCTCTGAAGAAATTTTAAAAATAACTTGTATGGTATATTTCCTTTTTTACATATGTACCTGATTAAAATATACCATTTTGAGGTACTTTTTCAACATAAAAGCATTAAGGTATTATATTAAGTTGAAAAAAATTAAAATCTACCTCTATCACTATAGCTCTTTAGCCTCTTACCCTAACATGTGTTCCATGATTTAAAACATAAGCCATGTTCACTTTGGAAATGTAGACAGTATGAAAAATTAAAAATTCATTACTGAGGGCCAGAGGGTTAGCTCAGTGGTTCCAGCGCCTGCCTCGCAAGCGCAAGGTCCTGAGTTCGATCCCCGGTAACCACATACAATGCTGGGTGTGGAGACTCACGCCCACCAGCAATCAATACCACATACCACAGTGCCGGGCGGTGGCTCACGCCTGTAATCCCAGCACTCCGGAGGCAGAGACAGGAGGATTGCTGAGTTCAAGGCTTGCCTGGGCTCCATAGTGAGCTCAGGGCCAGTCTGAACTACAAAAGCGAGACCCTGTCTCAAAAAAAAAAAAAAAAAATTCATTACTGTAAACTAAAAACAATTAGCATTTCCCCCTTGGTAGCATGTAAAATAAGACTGCTTTCTCCTTGGTGGTCTGTTTTCGTTGATGGACACGAAGTGGGTGGGGAGAGGTGGTGTGTCACAAGCGTGTGGAAACACCGGGCTCTGGACTCTCGGCCGCAGGAGACGGCTCCGAGCCTCAGGTCGCCATGTCCTCCTCCCCTTCCAGCCTCCTACCTCTTCAGACAGCGGGTACCACCTCCCAGAACTCTGGGTTTGAACGCAGGCCACTTGTACTGAGCCGCGTCCCTCGCCCTTTGTATTTTCATTGAAAAATTTTTGAGATAGGATCTCACTGAGTTGCCCAAACTTCAAATGGTCCTGCATCCGCCTCCCAGCGAGCTGGACTACAGCCGTGTGGTACACGCCTGGTGTATTGTCAGCCCCGCAGGAAATAGCGCAGTTTGGCGATGACTCTGTTCTTCATCTGTGACCAGTGGCGGGGCGGTGGCTGTGAACCTAGGGCAACGAGCCGCAGCTGAGTGTTCGTGCTGAGAACCCCGAAAGGTTGGCCGTCCTTCTCTGGGAGCCCGGCCTTCGTGCACAAAGCGGATCACTTTGAATATCGGAGGCTGCAGCGTGGAGACAGGCTGGCGGGCAGTGAGCTGCCAGCAGCTCTGCAGCCCCAGGCACCTCTTTCTCTCTCCGCCGCTCAAGTAGCCTGAAAGTCACAGAAAGGCTGAGGTGGACTCTTCCTATAATCAAAGATGCTGTTTCTGAACGTTTCATTTCCTATTGTTTTTCTGATTCAACAGTTTGCTGCCTTGAGAAGATTCACTAATACCGTTGACTTAAACGAAAATATTCTTTAAAACGAAAACAAAAAACTTCAGGGCCTGTCTTGTGATTCTTTTACAGCTTTTGGACAGCCTTATCTTTCACTTGCTACTGTGGGATTTTTATTTTGTTTCATAATGTTCTGCTCAAGTATTTATTCTATTTAAAAAATTAGAAGCTGGTTTTTTGTCCCTCACACACCTCCTTATTAGGCCAACTCATTTCTGCTACATTCAATGGGTCATTGGGGCTTTTGTTCTTTTAAAGTACTTGAGTTTGAATCCAGAGCCTTGGTACTGTGGTTCACTCTCTGCCTTTTATTTATTTATTTATTTATTTATTTATTTATTTATTTATTTATTTATTTATTTATTTATTTATTTATTTATTTCCCTTTTTGAGACAGGGTCTCGCTTTGTAGTTCAGGCTGGCTCTGAGCTCACTATGTAGCCCAGGCAAGCCTCGAACTCAGCAATCCTCCTGCCTCTACCTCCCGAGTGCTGGGATTACAGGTGTGAGCCACCATGCCTGGCTGCCTTTTATTTATTTTTAAGGTTTGAGGTTTTGAGATACAGTCTTGCTAAATTACTCAGCCTCAGTTAGAACTTTGAATTGTCCTGTCTCAGCCTCCCGCATAGCAGGGATTACAGACATGTGGCACTACGGTGGCTGTAAATTCAATAGCTTTTGTTTTATATTTTTTCTTAAGCATAATTTAAAAATATTTTTATTAGTAGAGGCTAATTTGAGTAAAATTGTTACTCTCTTGTTAACGCCCTTTAAAATTGATGCTGGATTTCTCCTCCCTCTTCTCCTCTTTTTTCTCCTCCCTTCTTTCCTTCCTATTTTGAGCAAAGAAATCCTAAGGCATCTGAGGAAGAAAGACACTAAGAAAATCTTAAACATAGATGAAACAAAGCCCTAACTTTTCTTTGAAGGAGGGAAAGAAAAGCTTTAATCAGCTACTTGGGGAAATAAATCAGAGACTAGGAATTGTCAAGGCCTTCTGGTTCCATCGTCTTTCTTTGTTAGGTTTTGAGCTAATCAGCATTCACTTTTGAAAATTGATGAACTGTATTACTGGGGACTTCTCACTGGATTATCTACATGAAAACAGAAATGTGCTTATTGGAGTAGCAAATCTGAAGTAAGATTCCTGCACTGAGACTTCTGCTGTGGACTGAAAAGAAGCAGGCATCTAAGGAACCACTTTGTATTAACTACTTTTAATTTTCAATTTTAAACCCTGTGGAGTTAGTATACAGTGCCTAGCTCTCCCAGTTACCAACTTTGTACATGGCTTCATTAAAATTCTCACTGGTTCTTAGCTGGTGAGTTTGAGCTCTTACTATAAAATTTAATTTGACTTACACATTTTTTCTACCAGGTGGATTAGATTAGCTTTAGCTGTGCTCTAACATATCATACAGGGATTGGAGGTTGAAGTTGCTTCATTTATGATATCTTTTGCTTTTTCTTTACTGTAGCAGGTAGGTATAGAGCAAGTATATTCCTCCTTACAGTTGAAATTATTTAGATAACAAAAGAAAATTTACTCTCTTGGATTCAAAGACAAAACTTGTTAGTACAAAGCCAAAAGGAGAAAATATTAGCTTTTTTTTTCATGGTGGCAAAGCTTTTACCAATATTGAGACTTTTTCATATTTGGACAATGCCTGAATCTTTTGACTCTACTGTTCTGTTATTTCAGCTATTAAAAAAATAGATGATCTATTTGCAATATCACTCTTGTTGCAACTGAAGCCTAGATTGATGGGGAAAGAAAGTACAAGGCAACCTGGCAAGGTTGAAAAAGTGAACCGTTCAAGAGGAGGAGATGACAATTATGAACATGTATGCACCAAATGCTAATGCCCCTAACTCTATAAAGCAAATATTAACAGGTATGAAAAGCCAAGTTCACACTGATGCAATACTAGTGGGGGATCTCGTTATCCCACTGTCACAAATAGATAGGCTAAAAAAAAACAACAAAATACTAGAACTGAGTCAAATTTTTGAACAAATGGACTTTGTAGATGTCTGCAGTCTTATACCACACAAAAAATCAGAATCGACGGTCTTCTCAGCTGCACATGGCTCATTCTCCAAAATAGATCACATGCTAGCGCATAGAACATGTTTATGTAAATCCAAAAGAATTAAAGTTATCCTCTGTATATTGTCAGACCACAGGGCAATGAAATTGGAGATCAATAGCAGTAGAGGCCACAAGAACTTTACAAATATATGGAAATTGAATAACACCCTCCTGAACAACATACAGGAATCTATAGGATACAATGGAAATAGTTCTACTAGGGAAATTCATAGCCCATACTAGGAAAACAGTGAATAAACAACCTCAAGCTTCTCGAAAAAGAAAAACTCAACGCTCGTACAAGGGAGGAAATTACAAGGAAGAGAGATTTCTAACATGGGTAATTATTGAAAGTGTTTTAAACCCCCTGCTGTACTATAATCCTTTTATCCTTCTGCATTGACTTGTCAAGTTTAGAACATCTTAGCCTTTAAGATAAAGTGGAAATGCGTGTAGCCAAACCCTTCTTATTCTCTCTCCTGAACGGAAAAAGAGGTAGTGCCCTTTTAAGAAATCATAGCAAGGCACAGACACAACTGACGCATCTGACGCAGGTGACACAAACCAATCATATCCCTCTGTAAGCACTGCTCCCGCCCTCTATCCAATCACATCCTAAGGCGCCCTATATGGACGCCGGGAGTTTCCTTAATCGAGAATTAAAATTTAGGAACCACGCAGATCCCTGATTGCTGCTAAGTTCTGCATCACCGCTCACCCTCCCAAGGCCGTCGTATCACGGACCGGCACCGGACCAGGTCGGATTACAAATATGTTTTGCATTTCGGCTTTTCCCAGCTTGTTTAGAATATCAAAATGTGGGCCGGAGGGTTAGTTCAGTGGTTCCGGCACCTGCCTCGCAAGCACAAAGTGCTGAGTTCGATCCCGGGTAACCACATAAAATGCTGGGCGTGGAGACACGCCCACCAACAATCAACGCCGCATACCACAATGCCGGACATGGTGGTTCACGCCTGTAATCCCAGCACTCGGGAGGCAGAGACAGGAGGATTGCTGAGTTCACGGCGGCTTGCCTGGGCACCATAGTGAGCTCAGGGCCAGCCTGAACTACAAAGCGGGACCCTGTCTCAAAAAGCAAAAAAAAAAAAAAAAAAAGAATATCAAAATGTGAGATGAATAGGACTTCAGACCAACTTCTCCCAGCAAGGACTTCCTGACCCTGGTCATCAAGTCTCTGGTTGTTTATGTGGAAGGACCCAGAGGACCAGGCTGGAAAGCAGCCTGGTATAGTTCAACTCTTACTGAATTCCTGAGAACAAATCCAAATCTTCTGCTCTACAGCTTCTACCCATTAGAGTTGAATTTTCCCACTTTGAGCAAACCAAGATAATTTATTCTTTTGTCAGCATCCTTTGATACATTTAAAAACAACCTTGGAATTCCTTTAAGTGTTCTTTTCCTGCCCATTCGCATAAAATACCTCTGGTTTCGTTAGAAAATGTCTTGGTACTAAGACATTTTAGCATTCTGGTCACATTCCTGCTTTACCCGGGTCAGAGTTGTCGTTCTGAAAATATGGTAACCATACTATTGAGGTGGGTTCTGATTTGATGATATGGAGTTGGAGTTATTTTCTTTGAGCAATATGTGTAACCTGTGTTTTATAACCTGTGTTATCAAAAATGAATACTCATGTTCGTTGTTTTAAAAAATTCAGATTCTGGGCTGGAGATTTAGCTCAGTGGTTCCGGCGCCTGCCTCGCAAGCGCAAAGCCCTGAGTTCGATCCCGGTTACCACATACAATGTTGGGTGTGGCGACTCACGCCCACCAGCAATCAATACCACATACCACACTGCCGGGCATGGTGGCTCATGCCTGTAATCCCAGCACTCGGGAGGCAGAGACAGGAGGATTGCCGAGTTCGAGGCTTGCCTGGGCTACATAGTGAGCTCAGGGCCAGCCTGAACTACAAAGTGAGACCCTGTCTCAAAAAACAAACAAACAAAAAATTCAGATTCTTACTGGTTAGATTTGTGACAGCCTTGGTCAAATTGGTTGTTAGAAAAATTGTCTCAGAAATTTTATAACCTATTTTTTTAAATCTCAGAGACACGAAGGTGGGACATTTTCTGTTGAATACAATTATTTGTTGCATTAGAAAGTTTAAAAGTACAGGACCTCTGGTTACTACGGGTGATACTTTCTATTAATCATTTTACCATCACTCTTTTCTTTGAACAAAGAATTGGGATATTTTGACAGATGTATTTAAAAAATGCCCCACACATTTAATTACAGTTACACAGAGACATGTCTGTGAAGAAATTGATGAGAACTTGAAATGCATGTGTGTTGTTTACGTGTTTCAGACACGGAATCAATTTGAAGGAACCAGGTCCGAAGTGGAAGAGCTGATGAACAAAATCAGACAGAATCCCAAGGACCACAAGGGGGTGAGTCAGTTCACCGCGGAGGGCTACCTGTTATGTCCAGGAGAAAAGTAAGAGCAGACTGCAGCCCTTCCAGCTTCTGCGTCTGTGCTTTCAACCAGACTGAAAATGTGTGAGCAGAAAACAGCACAAATTACTGCACTGGCACTAGACAGGCCCAGGCCTGAGCCGTATGCTATACATGACCTTTACCTTGCCTTAGGTATTGTAAGGAATCTAGAGATTATTTAAACTGTATAGAGGACTGATGTGTACATAGATTACATGCAAATACTCTGCCATTTTATCCAAGGGACCAGGAATCCAAGGAACTCACTATGTGGGCAAATCTTAGAATCTGTCTCCAGACACAGGATGGCTCTTTTCCCTTTTCCTTTTGTTTCTCCCCTCTTTGTTACCCTGTTTCTCTTCCTTTCTCTTTTCGGAGTACAACTCAGTAGCTCAGCTGCCACACCCAGCTCAGAAGTGCAAGGTTCCGAGTTTGATCCCTGGTACAGGATGGGGGGGGCACTTCTGTCAGGGGTGGAAAACCTGTGGCACAGGTGCCGCAGTGGGCTGCTTGTATCATGGGAAGCTCTAAAAGGTTCGCCATCACTGATTTAGATGATCGTAATCTTCATATCTTAATCCCCAATTTAAAATGGAAAGAAGTAAAATCCAGAATAGAGTCATGAGAATGTTAAATTCTTTAAATTATCTTATGAGGCATTATGTAGCCCACACTGGCCTGGAACTCAAATCTGCTTGCCTCAGTTTCCCCGATGCTGGGTACCCTCCATACCCCACTAGGATGCATCGTATAGGACACGTCCCCAGTGAAAATCATGGAAAAGTGTAATTTTTCAGATCGATGACTCTTGCTTAAATTACTGTCTTTGAGAGAAACGGGCGTCAGCTATATCGGGAACAAATAACAAAAACAATAGTAGCTAAACATTTCTCTTCTCCACTGTAAACTGGGCACTATGCCAAGCTCTGTGCACTGTGTCCTGCTGGGTTCCTACATACTGATGTGTGGCATAACGTGCTGCCAGCTTGCACTCCCACATCACTGACAAAGAGTTCTGTGCCTCCCCAAGTGCACCACATGTAGTGTGTCAGTGTTTGGAGTTTGCCCCTTCTCATGTGTATGTCTCAGTACCTTGCTCTAGTTTGCAAGGTGACGTATCATAGGAAGCCTCTTTCTTCTACATGTTGAAGTCTGCAGATCCATACCGATATACCCTGATGGTACAGAAATTCTACCCCTGGGCATATGCTCAACAGAACTGAAAGTAGGGACTTAAGCAGACACCTTGACGCCTATTGTTCTCAGCATCCAAATATACAGGTGACCTAAGTGTCATCAGCTGCATGAATGGAAAGTGATACATATTATATGGTAGAATATTATTAAGTTTTAAAAGTGAACAAAATGCTGATTCACATTCCGTAAAGGGTAAGTTTTGAATAGATGATACTAAGTGGAATAAGCCAGTCACAAAGGCAAATACCCTTGAGATTCCAGTTACCTCTGTCTAGCTGAGAGTATAGAAAATAGAATGGTGACTGCGGAGGGCTAAGATGTTGGGGGCTGGAAGTCACCCAACGGGGGCGTGGGGGTGTGGTGATGCTTGCAGGCCAGTGTGAATGCATTTAATACCACTGTCCTGTGGTGCACAAAGGGTGAAGATCGTGTATTCTAAGTTCTGTGTATTTTACCACAGTTCAACATTTGAAAAAGAGAAAGCAAGACTCCTCACTAAAGCCCTTGCGAGGGGAGGGGGAGGCTTTGCTGAGCCCCTTGGCTGAGTCGCTTTGTGCTGCTCTCCTCCAGGCCCGGGGCACCCTTGACCCTGCAGGCCTTCTCAGAGGAGGAGCGGCGGCAGTGGCTGGAAGCCCTGGGTGGAAGAGAAGCTATAAGAACCTTCGGCTGTGGAGCCTCATTTCACATCCTACAGCGCTAGCTTTTTCATTTCTGTGTTATTTTTGGTTTACAGTGTTTGCCACAAGTTCCCTGCTGCAAATGGTATTTGAGCTCGTCTTGGAAACATTGAGCTGCTCCGTGATTCGGCTCAGGCTAGCAGCAGCAGTGCACCTGCCTGACGTGGCACTAGTTTGGATTTTTCATTATTCGTGAAACCAGGGCCTTTGCACTGCGTTGCGTCCCCAGCCCCTTTTTGTAGTTTCTACTGAGTGTGGGTCTTGCCAAGTTGCCCAAGCTGAGCCTGAACTGGCAGTGCTCCTGCCTCAGCCTTTGGAAGTACTGGGATGACAGTCTTCACGCTTGGCTTTCTTGTTACTTTGAAGGATAAATTAAAGGCAGAGAGAGACAGGTCTGCAGACACCTGGATTCTGTCTGTAGCCGCTTTGTCCAAGCAGTTTCCATTTCTATGGATGTGTGGCTTTTGGGAGTGGAGAGTATAGCAGATTACATAATGAGCGGGGCATTTAGTGAGGAAAATTATTGAAAATACCATGGAATCAACTAGAATAAAGTCTGCATGAAGTATTATGACCCCCAGCCAGTCAGCTGCCAGAGCAGGTACCCAGGGGGTGGATAAGCACTTGGCATTCCTGGACGTTTTAGGAATAAAGGAAAGCATGTTATGTGAAGGGTAGGAGAGGGGTGTCCTCTGCGGGGCTGAGAGAGACTGGAGAGCAGGGCTTATGGGTGGCGCTAAGGACAGGTCGCTTTGTGTCTACACCGCGCACTTTGCTGAGGCATAGGAGCTGGGGTGAGGAGCCGGGGAGCCGTGAGTCACATACTGCATGTCCTTTACAAGTGTTGTACATCTTGTAAATAATGAGCCAGCAGAATTTTTAGAGGCCGCTCAGAGTTGCTGCCTCAATATTCCAGATAAACAGTGGACCCTGAGCTTACTACCTCCATCGGTTCCCAAGGGCTGGTTGTAATTCAAGTTGGTCATAGGTCAGTACACCTGGGACCTGGATGGTTACCTGGTATACACTACAGATAACAAGAGGCAAATGAGTCTTCAGTAAGCTAATTAACCAAACTTGTTGGTATGTCACACTCGCCATAACTTGAGGGTCCACTGAATATAAATTATGGGCAGGGACACGTTTCTTAAATCATGAGCAGGTTTAGGAACCATAAGAAAAAAGCTTCAATTTATTGACAAGCCAAGAGTAGTTTCTTTGTCAAGCTACACTGTAAGACGTCTCCTTTTAGACATAAACTTCAGTAAGTCCCTTGAGCACCGTCACCCCTTCATCTCATTTTGCTTCTTTGGCATAGCTCTGTGAGAGAGAAATAGATTCGGGTTTCCCTCTTCACTGTTTCCCTTTGTACAGGAGCACGCGGTATATACTGAGACCTAAAAATGTGAGAAATGTACAGCTGGCTGCCCTTTCTTTAACAGAATGCACATGCAGGATGGACTTGGTGACAAGAAAACTGTAACACTGAGAGCTTCCTGTTGCCCCTTCCAGACTTGACTTTGTCCACTGGAAATCCACTGTTCTGAACATCCTGCTTCACCTGCTTTTCTGCTCTACAGAATCAGAATCATGTACGCAGTATTCGTGTCTGGGCTCTTTGGCACAGTACTACATGAGAATCATCTATACTATTGATAAATATTGATTGATCTTCCGACTTTGCTGGACAGTGGAAGCTGTGAATGCATTCATGTTCTTATCATCAATATATTACATCTCTTCACAGCTGCATTATATATTTTTTCTCTCTAATATCAATGCTCTATCATTCTGCTATATTCTGTCAGAAGTCATCAGGCCTGGCTCAATTCAGGGAGGTAGAAAAATAAAGTCCAGATCAGAATAGGTCATATTGTTATTGTATAAGAGGAGACGGGGGTGGCAGAGACATCATGTAGTGAGCACATGTGCAGTGTTACTTAAAACCACAGTAATCACATACAGAACTGTGATGACTGCCATTGTTTTAAGCCACCAAATTTTCAGTGATATCATGCAGCAATCAATAACTATAACCCTGTATCAATTTGTGAACTTGTACTGACTATTTTTAATATCTTTAGATGTGAAAAGTAAGCCATTACATCTTAAAGAGAAGGTGCTACAACCATGAAAATCTTGGAGAAAATGTACCTGTTAATTTAAAAGAATACATACCAAAAAGCTAAAAATTTGAGCAGAAATAAAAAATCTCAACACAATCACAGGAAATTGAGTTGAAATTTTCAACATGAGAGCAATTAAAAATGTAAGGTAGGAGGCAAGATGATACAGTCAAGGGGTCCAGTGTCCAAGTCACGGGAATTCCAGAAGGTAGTAAGAAAATTAAAGTTGGACAATTCCATTCCACTAGAAGGAAAAGACAAGCAACCAGGTTGGAAGGGACAGGAAGTTATACTTCCTAAGAACAAAGCAAATCCTGTCCCTTTTAAAAAAATAGTAACCAAACCTTGTCTCCTCACATTTGTTTTTCTGTCAGAGGAAGGGAAACATCTTGGAAGCTCCTCCATCCCAAACCTTTGAAGTCAGCTTTGACATCTTTACCATGACACGATTGGTCTATCTTCAAATCCTGTAGAACATATCTAGCATCTGTCCCCATCTACTTCCTCCTCCTCTATTGTTGGGGTTGAAGAGACATCATGGCTGGCCTCTCAATTGTCTTCTTGCTTCTCCTCTTGCTTTCTAAAATCATGTGGATAAGAGTGTTTCTATAGGAGTGCGTGCATGTCTGCGGCTGGGGACTGAACAGTGGGGCCAATGAGCTATAGCCCCATCCCCTTTGAAATTTATTTTGAGACTTTAAGTTACTGTGTTGCCCTGGCTGGGCTTGAACTTGGGATCTTATGGCCTCAGAGGGGACCATAGACCTACTCCACCACACCCAGCTCCACTCTTGTTTTGCAGTGTGCTCTCCACATGGCACCAGTGACTTCTTTAAAATACACATCATTCTGGGTGTGGTGGCACATGCCTAACTCCTAGTCCTCAGGGGGCTAAGGCAAGGCCAGCCCAAGCTACAACAGGGAGACCCT
>PVIC010027874.1:0-23572 GCA_004025085.1 Thryonomys swinderianus
GTCTCTGCCTCCCGAGTGCTGGGATTACAGGCGTGAGCCACCACGCCCAGCATTATATGTGGTAACCGGGGATCGAACTCAGGTCCTTATGCTTGCGAGGCAGGCGCCGGAACCACTGAGCTAACCCTCCGGCCCAAATGTTATTATTTTAATTTTCAAGTCAGAAGACTAATATTTGGGCAGCTGAGAAAGGAGGATCACCGCATGTTTGAGGCCAGCCTGAGTGAAGTAAGACCCTGTCTCCAAAAAATAAAAGTTAAAAAAATGTAAAAGAGTAAAACAGCTATCAGGTCCAGGTTGGAAATGAGAAACTGCTTTTATCAGA
Organism: Thryonomys swinderianus; assembly: GCA_004025085.1. Taxonomy (NCBI): domain Eukaryota; kingdom Metazoa; phylum Chordata; class Mammalia; order Rodentia; family Thryonomyidae; genus Thryonomys; species Thryonomys swinderianus. Next base: position 326 of record PVIC010027874.1, read on the forward strand.
TAGGTGTTTGGCATATGAATGGCTACTCTTGAATTTAGCACTTATAATAATCACGATTTATCTGCTCTAGTTTGGCCATGAAGAGTGTCCGTCTTGTCTAGATTTTCTCATGTGTCACGAGTGACTGAGAAGACGGAGTGAGGCCAGGTAATTCAGGTCGCCCTCACCTGCCCACCCAGTGATCTCAGCCGAAGTGCTTGCCTCTCCTGCCAGGGACTACTCCTCACTCGGCCTCCTCACTCAGCACACCACGTTGGAAGTGTTGTAAGAGGTTCCAGGGGCAAGCGCCCAGGTCTCTCAAGACCTAGACCCCAGCCTCCCATTGTCATTGTCGCTACATTCTGTTTGCAAAAGCCGGTCATCATGCCAGCCGGGACCAAGGACTTCCAGAGCAGATTCCATTTCTGAGGGGAGGAGCTTAACATCACTGTGATGGGTCAGACGGAGCAGGAGGAAATAAAGAAGATATTGATGCAAAGAATCTACTACTGTTATTGGAAGAATTTGCTGTACTATATTAATCACCAAGAATCACCAAGAATAATCCCCACTGTTCACGTACATGCACATGCATACACACGCGCGCACACACACACACACACGCACACACACATGCACACCCAAAGAATCTGACAGAAGTGGGAGTAGAGTGACAATAAGTCAGGTGCTAAAATCTTTAAAGCGCGAGGGGGAAGTGATACCATCTAATGCCATCAAATGCAAAAGCCTCAAATATCTTTTTAGTTTCACCAGTGAATTTTAATACATTTTATCAATGAAAAGGAATTATTCACTTTTCACACCTTCTTTGACTCAGTCACATGTCAGTTCAGACTCTGTAACAGGAAGGAGCCTAAAACATGGAAACGATTACATCCATGGAAATCTCTGGCAAAACTATTTATTCAGCAGCTGTATTTACATTGCCCAAGATCACATCAGAGGCTGCAGAAGCACTCAGGACAACCACTACCTTCTGTTTGAATGGATTTATAATAACATAGATACAAATCTGTGTGGCTGGTTATCAGAATAAAATTAAACAAATTATAACTCGCCTATTTAATAGGATATCATGCAACCACTGAAAATAATTTTTCATTCCTAGGATTGAGCCCAGGCCTTCCACACGCTAGGGGAATGTTCTGCCACTGAGCCACAACCCTCACCCTAAAAAGCTATGCTTTGAGGTATATCAGTATGATGTGGACTGAAAGAAGTCGGGCACAACATGGTGGGTACCATGTAGTTATACAAATATCTGGAGGGGAAAAGGAATCAATAATAATAGTGGTTTTATCTAGTTAGGATTGTGGGCGATTTTTTTTCTTTTTTTAATAAAGTAACTTGGCCAGGGATTTAGCTCAGTGGTTCCAGCGTCTGCCTTGCAAACTCAAGGTCCTGAGTTTCATCCCCAGTAACCACATACCACAATGCAGAGTGTGGTGACTCACGCCTATAATCCCAGCACTCAGGAGACAGAGGCAGGAGGATTGCTGAATTCGAGGCTTGCCTGGGCTACATAGTGAGCTCAGGGCCAGCCTGAGCTACAAAGTGAGACTCTGCCTCAAAAAAAAAAAAAAAAAAAAAAAAACTCCAATTTTTTTCTTTTCATTATCCAGAGAAAACCACTGCCATTATTGAAGTATGTTCTTCTCATTTTACCTCCACTTAACACATCCTTGGCTTTTTAGACAGTTTGAGACATTATCTAAAAGGTGAGTTGTAACAGTCACATGTGTTGGCAGACCATAATCTTTTTTCGCCTTTTTTTTTTTTGGTACCAGGGATCAAACTCAGGACCTGTTGCATGTAGAGCAGGGGCAGTGCCCCTGAGCTAAATTCCCAGCCCTTCCCACTGTTATTTTCTGACATAGGAGGTTAGCAATGTCTCTCTGACAAAAACAACAACAATAAAAACAAATTAATGACAGAGCTGCATTATTAATCAAATTTAGGAAGCACTTTAGGGGAGAGGGGACCAGAGTAGAGAGGAACCCAGCTGGAGAGCTGGGGGGCTGGGGTGCGTTGTGTCCACCGAGACTGTGCAGAGAGGTGTGGCTGGGGGTGGGGGTGTCTGTGGGACACTGCTATGCTGGGCTAGGCTGGCTTTGAACTTGAAGATATTTCAGTGCGCAAGACAAGAAACAGCAAGGCTAGGAAGGGAGTTCCTCTTCCTTAACAAGTCCCCTCAATCTGGGCTGGGCCCTGGATGATTAACCTGAGGCCAAGAACAGATGTCATGGGGTTCAGAGTGGGAACGAGGGGAAGGGGACATTGACAGGCGCGTTTCCAGCCCGGGGAAGCATCCCGGAGGGTCCTCGGAAGGAACTGGGTGGGGACATTGAGACTTGATAGAGGAAAGGAGCGCGAGCCTATTTAGCCAGGCGCTGGCGGGTCGTGCAAGGCTGTGGAAACTGGAGGCTTGGAGAGAAAGGAGCGGAGGGCGGGGAAGAGAGGCGGCGACCGAGACGGCGGATGGAGGTCTCGGAGCGGGGGAGGCGTGGGCTGGGGGCCGGAGGAGGGCGGGGAGCGGCGTGCGGCGTGTGCCGGATTTATACGGGACCGCGATGGGCCGCAGGCTGGGGAGAACAGAGGTGGGGCGGGGCTGAGGGGCTCGGGCTCGGCGATGGGAGTAACCGGGGCGCGCGCCCCTGGCCTGCGCTTGACAGCGTGCGCCCCTGTAGGCTCCAGGGATTTTCTGCTTGCGTAAAGAAAGCGGGGATCCGAGAGGTTAGGTGGCCACGGAGGGTGGGGGTGAGGGGGGCGCGTGGCGCGGGCGGGGAGGGGCGGAGCCGAGCGCGCTAGAGGAGCCACCGCCGCTCGGGGTCGCCGGATCCCCAGATCCCGGCGCTTAGCTGGGTGGCAGCGGCCTCGGTGCCCGGCTCGCTGCCAGCTAGGGGCCGCCTCGTACCCTGCCCGCGCTCGGAACTGGTCGGACCCCGCCTCGTGCTACTGCCTGCCGGAGGTGAGGACGCGGTCAGGGGCGCGCGGGGACCCAGGCTCCGGGGCTCCGGGCCTGCGCGCTCGGGCGCGCGAGACACGGGAAGGGGACGTGGGCGCCTGTCCTGCGGGAAGGGTGGAGGGTGGGGACTGCGTGCTACCAGGAGACCCAGAGCCGCCCCCTCCGGCTCCCGGGTCTCTCGGGAGCTCAAGGCCACCTCCCCGCGCTTTCCGGTCTCTGAGACCCCTCTGTCCCCCGCGATCTGCCGTCCTCCGTTGTCCACCCCCTCCTCTTCGCGCGCCCTGTCACTCGAGCCCACGCCCGCGCCGCGCTCCCCGCTTCCCACCGTCTCCAGCCTGTGCCGTCCCATAGGCGTCCGCGCCCGACCGTGCCACGGTCCGTGCCCCTGGGGCCGGCACCGACCATGCCCCGAGGCTGCCGCTGCCTGCGTCTCGTGTGCCTGCTGTGCATCCTGGGGGCGCCGGGTCAGCCGGCCGGAGAAGGTGAGCGCTCCCCGCTCTGCTCAGGTCCTGTTAGCCGCGCCCGCGAGCACGTTGACCTCTGCCGGCCGGGGTTGGCACTGCAACTGCTCGAACAGCCGGGAAGTCGAGACTGGGAGTCCCTTTGGGAGCGGGGCGTTCTGTGCTGCCCGGTTTCCGAGCCCCGAGTCCTCCCCTGAAACCCCGCATCCCAGAGAAGGGACCCAGGCCGAGGCTCACCGCTTCCATGTCTTGCAGCTGATGACTGCAGCGCCCACTGCGACCTAGCCCACGGCTGCTGCATGCCCGATGGCTCTTGCAGGTATCCAGACCCTCTGCTCCCCAAGGCAGCCCTCCACACCCGCACCCAGGTCACCCTCAGGACAGTTTAGGGCCCTACTGTGCCCCTTGCCTCAGCAGTGCGCAAAACAGGCAGGCTGCCCTCCTGCACCCTGGCTGGGCCTTTTCCCTTTGGCACCTTTGTCTGCTTCCTCTACTTCCCATGACTTCACCCTCCCAAGTCCGGTCCAGGGAGTCTGAACCCAGAGGGACCTGGAGTGGGAGCCAGGAGACAAGGGGGTGATGAAGGCGGGACAGAGGTGCAGCTGGGGAGGAAGGGCTGCAGACAGGCGGCCGGGAGCAGCTCTCTCGGCCCACCCAGCTTTCTTGATGAGCTGCCCGACGGGCTCAGTGGGCAGATGCTGCAGCAGAAGGAAAGTGTGTGGTGTAAGAAATACGGAGCTGGGGCCGGAGATTTAGCTCAGCAGTTCCAGCACCTGGCTCGCAAGCAGAAGATCCGATCCCGGTAACCACATACAATGCTGGGCGTGGTAACTCACGCTCACCAGCAAGTGGTACCACATACCACAGTGCCGGGCGTGGTGGCTCACACCTATAATCCCAGCATTTGGGAGGCAGAGGCAGGAGGATTGCTGAGTTCCAGGCTTGCCTGGGCTACATAGTGAGCTCAGGGCCAGCCTGAACTATAAAGTGAGACACTGTCTCAAAAAAAAACAACAAAAAAACGGAGCTGGCTATGTTGGCACAGACCCTCTGGGAGGCTGAGGCAGGAGGATTGCCAATTTGAGCCCCGCCTGGGCTCAATTTAGCAATTGAGCAGGTCAGATGTTTGCCATGGAATGCGGTAGGAAGGTAGTCTTGATGACCTTTCAACATCACTCTTTCTGTAAATCTTTGGGCCAGAAGTGAGACTCAATGCATTCGTACATTGTCTTATTTCTTCCTCACACAACCTTTGCAGAGTAACCTTGATTTTTAGGTGAGAAAACTGAGGTTCAGAAAGGTTAGACAAGGTACCAGAGCTGAGCCTGATTGTGTCCTGTAGCCACGCACAGCCCCATGTCCACCTGGGGCGGGTCTGTCTTCCGGCACATAGCCTCTTGGTTCCCAGGAGCTCTGCCCTGCCCCCTCCATGGCCCTGCACAGCCCTGACCCTCTGTTTTCTTCCCACCAGGTGTGACCCAGGCTGGGAGGGGCTGCACTGTGAGCGCTGTGTGAAGATGCCTGGCTGCCAACACGGTACCTGCCACCAGCCCTGGCAGTGCATCTGCCACAGCGGCTGGGCGGGCAAATTCTGTGACAAAGGTAGGAAGCAGGAGGTGAGCTGTCAGCTGGGGTGGCCGTGCGTCTTAGGGAGCCGTCTTTCTGCATTTGACCATTCATTGTGTCCTGCTCCTGTCCTCAGAAATACTCTTTTAACCTTTCCCGTTTCATATCTGTTGTCTGAATTGGTCCTCAGCCTACCTGTGAGGTCGGAAAGGCAGTTGCTAGAAACTGTATCTATTTTACAGATCAGAGATCAGAGAGCCCAAGCCAGGCTGAAGGGCATTTTATAAAAGCTGTTGGGACTAGAGCCTTGGGACATCTGGAGCCAGATGTGGTGACCACCCCAGAAGCTTCTTTGTCTCCCCTGCAGATGAGCACATCTGTACTTCGCAGTCCCCCTGCCGGAACGGAGGCCAGTGTGTGTACGATGGGGGCGGCGAGTACCACTGCGTATGCCCACCCAGCTTCTACGGGCGGGACTGTGAGCGCAAGGCCGGGCCCTGTGAGTGGGCAGGGTGAGTGCTGGCCCAGGGCGAAGTCTGACTGGAAGCTGAGGCCGGGTTGAGAGAGGCCCGCATGAAAAGAGGGTGGACCGAGGGTCAGACCACAGCAGGCACCCCATGATGAGACTCCGGCAAGGCAGAGCACGCTGGCCTTGGGGTCCTCAACTTTCCTGATGCTTTCTGAACCATTTCTCCAGCAGTCCTTGATTGGAGGCCCAGGGGGCAGAATGGTTCACATGTCTGCCACGGGTGGGGAGGGGAACACACTGGCCCACAGCCCTAAAGGATGTCCCACGCAGCCGCCTTGTGTGTCACTGTGTGGGTGACGAAATGGCCCACAGGGCTGGGCTTGCCCTGGTTTCCGCTTGCAGGCCGAGCACCAGTGAGGATAATAATAGCACACTTCTCCTGGGTGCCATCTTTGGGCCAGACTGTGCTCACTGCCTGACACCGGCTTCCCTGATTTAATCCTATTTGGGAAACTGGTAGTGTTTCTATTCTTTTTGAAAATGAGGTGTCTGAGATATCACACCTGTAATCCCAGCACTCTGGGAGGCTGAGGCAGGAGGATCACGAGTTCAACCCTTTCCTAGGCAGCTTAGTGACTTAGAAAGACCCTGTCTTCAGATAAAAAAAAAAAACAAAATACAGAAGAGTTGGAGATAGAGCCCAGTGTGAAGCCCTTGGGTTCAATCCCGAGTACTGAGAAAAGAAGTAAATAAAAATGGAATAAAATCAGGTGTTGGACATGAGTGGCCCAAGGTGACACAGGGAGAAAAGGGGCCAGTGCCCAGGATGCTGCCCTGGGCCGCCCCGCAGGCGCCAGAAGACAGTATCTGTGCCCCCTCCCGCTGCCACCATAGCTCCCCATGCCGGAACGGCGGGCAGTGCCTGGATGAGCAGGGCTTTGCCCCCAACTTCACGTGCCGCTGCCTGGCGGGCTTCGTGGGTGCTCACTGTGAGGTGAACGTGGACGACTGCCTGATGCGGCCTTGTGCCAACGGGGCCACATGTGTGGACGGCGTCAACCGCTTCTCCTGCCTCTGCCCGGAGGGCTTTGCCGGACGCTTCTGCACCATCAATCTGGATGACTGTGCCAGCCGCCCCTGCCAGCAAGGGGCCCGCTGCCGGGACCGTGTCCATGACTTTGACTGCATCTGCCCCAGCGGCTACGGTGGCAAGACTTGTGAGCTTGTCCTACCTGTCCCAGACCCTGGCACCACAGCGGGCACCCCCATCGGGCCCGCCTCGGCAGCAGCGGTCCCTGCCACAGGGCCGGTGCCCCACAGTGCGGGTGCGGGCCTGCTGCGCATCTCAGTGAAGGAGGTGGTGCGCAGGCAGGAGGCTGGGCTGGGGGAGCCGAGCCTGGTGGCTTTGGTCGTGTTCGGGGCTCTCACCGCTGCCCTGGTCCTGGCCACTGTGCTGCTGACCCTGAGGGCCTGGCGCCGGGGCATCTGTCCCCCTGGACCCTGTTGCTACCCAGCGCCCCACTACACCCCTGCCCGGCAGGACCAGGAGTGCCAGGTGAGCATGCTCCCGGCGGGGCTGCCCCTGCCACCAGACCTGGGCCCGGAGCCTGGGAAGACCACAGCGCTGTGATGGCGGTGGGGGCTCCCGGTCCCGTCCTCGACTCAGACTGCAGCTGTCCTGCCTCGCCCCTCGGCACAGACGAATGCATCGAGATGGCTTCAGTCTCTCACCAGAAATATTATTTTTTTAATACACAGAATGTTTTATCAAATAAAACTATAAAAGTGCAAATGGGCTCCTGTGGCAGAAAAACCACCCATCTAGAGTTTGAAGTGAGCGGTGCCAGGACACAGCCCTGCTCCGGGGAGGCCTTGGCCCTTGACTCCCCCAGAGTGGCTCCCTAGAGGGCACTCGTGCCCCTGCCCCTGGGGGCTGTGGGGAGAGGTAGAGCTTTGGAGGATGTAAACAAATGGCCAGCACCTCGGCGCCAGCCTTGCTGCTCAGAGGGAAGGGACAGTCCTGGGGAGCGCCACCCGGGGCTCAGGGTGCTCAGGAGGGGCAGCAGCTCCCCCCAGGTCACTCTGCAATAGCTGTCGGAACAGCAAGTGTCCTTGGGTGCACAGGGCAGAGGGGGAGTCCAGCCCCACGACCCTTCCTGCGTGCAGCACCAGCACGCGGTCCGAGTTCAGGATCGTGTTGAGCCTACACAAGAGACAGGTGTCAGGTGGCGCTGGTGCCCGGCAGGAAGAAGCTGACCCGCTGTCCCTCCTAACCCTCTAGACTTGCATAGGTTTGTCCCCACAGGCTTTGGCGCCTGGAAGGAGGGACTGCAGGGTCCCCTCAGATGCCTGGGGGCCACCAAGAGTTGGGGCAGTACCTGGGAAAAGAAGCTAAAAATCTGGGCCTCTGACCCTGGGGTCCCTAAAAGGATGTGAAGGAGGTTCTGGGTCCCCCCAACATTCTCTCTGGGCATAAGTGCACCTATGGGCAATGGTCAGCACTGTCTTGTTGGCAAAGCGTTGGCAGATGGTTTGCTGCAGCAGCTGCTCTGTCTTCTGGTCCACACTCGCCGTGGCTTCATCGATACAGAGGATCTGGAACAGGTGGGACTCGAGGAGCCACAGCCCGGCCTCAGGCCACCCCCTCCAGCTCTTCCTGAGACCCTTCCGCCCCAGGCCGCCAGGCACACACCCTGGCTCCTTCCCAGGTCCCTCCATTATCTCCTCTCGCCTCACCTTGGCGTTCGTGAGGAGAGCCCTGGCCAAGCACAGCAGCTGCCTCTGGCCCAGTGACAAGCTCCGGCCCCTCTCGCCCACCTCACTGTCCAGGCCGCCTGCAGGGCACAGCACCTTCACTGAGGGCCTCCCTCACCCCTCCCTGCTCCGACGTCTGGGACAGCACTCACCCATAGAGACGACCACCTCGCTCAGATGGCACTGCTCCAGGACCTGCCACAGAGCCCCGTCCTCGTGCAGGGCCCGGGGGTCCAGGTTTTCCCGAATGGTCCCACTGAACAGGAAGGGATCCTGGGGGATGATGGCTAGCTGGGATCTGGGGCCAAGAACACAGGTGCTGGCTGGAGACGTGGCTACTTCTCAAAGCACACGTTCCAGTGATGGGACTCACACTTCCAGGAAAGCCCAGGCGCCTCCAGCTCGGGTGGGGCTCTGGGCGGTGCCACAGACACCAAAGGCCTAGAGCCCATGAGGAGCCTGCACCTCGCTGAGGAACTAAGACGAGGAGTGAACGGCCCCACAGTATGACACTGACTTTAGGGACAGCACTGGCTCAGAGCGGAGGAGTGCGAGGAGGACCAGGCCTGAGGACCTGTGAGGTCGAGATGTCAGATGAAGCCACTACCACTTAGATGAGGGCGGCCAGGGAACAGTAAGTCTCGGGGCTCAGGACCCAGCCTCCTGCCCCTTCCTTCTGTGCCAGGGAGCTGACCAAACACTGGGGAACCTGAAAATGGGGGACCCAGAGCCCCAGATGAAGCCACTTGTGACCAGGACAAACTGGCTCAGGCCCCAGGCATCACCAGCTGAGCCCAGGGTTCCAAGAGACCATGGCTTCTGCGAGGGTTGCCCCTGGGACCACTGCTTTGGGAGGGTACCCCAAGAAGCCGAAGTTGGAAATGTGGCCTGGGTCACAACGAGTAAGACCTAGGCCACCAATGTACTCCTTACCCAAACTCTCACCGCTTCCTGCCTGTCCCTCCCTCTACCTCTGTCCCCGTCAGCCCTGGCTGTCCTGATTACAGACGCCTTCTGAGCCATGAGCCGCTCCAAGCACCAGATTCCCGGCTGCCTCTCCCCCTCGGTGCCCCATCCCTGTCCCCACCCCCAGACCTGAGCTCGGCCAGCTCCAGCTGACTGGTGTCCGTGTCATCCAGCAGCACCCGCCCCGCACTGGGCTCCACCAGCCGGAACAGCACCAGAAACAGGGATGACTTTCCAGAGCCTGTGCGGCCCACGATGCCCAGCTTCTCTCCGGGCCGTACACGGAAGGTCACCCCGTCCAGGGCAGGGGGCAGCCCCGGGCGGTACACCAGCACCACGTCCCGGAACTCCACGCTCCCCTGGGTCAACCAGCTGGTGGCCTGTGGGGGGACAGACAGGGAGACAGTGAGGCAAGGAGGAGGCACCGTGCGGAGGAGTGGAAGAGGGAGAGTAACCGGAAATGGAGGATGGCTACGGGGACGCAGAGGGCAATGCTGGTGACCCCATGAACAAGCTAGAGGGGGCAGAGGACGATGACAAGGAGCAAAAGGAGGCGCGGGAAGCCTGGCCTTCGGTGTCCAGGCTCTGGCCCGGGGCGGGGGTGGGGGGTGCACCTGCAGTGGGCAGCCCCGAGGCTCCTGGGCCAGGTCACAGGAATACTCCTCCATGCGCTCCACGCTCACCAGCATGATTTCCGTCTGTGTGAAGCTGCTCACCAGGCCCGAGAGCAGCCCCGTGAGGGACAGGGCATAGGACAGTGCCAGCCCCACCAGCCCTGGGAAGAGGAGTACAGCGCTAGGGGAGCTGGACACAGGGAGGCGGGCAGAGGCAGGTAGATAACGGCTCGAGGCTGGGTTTCTGGGACGCTGGAGGGAGGGGAGTGCTGCAGAAGCCATTACAGGGAGGACACTGGGAGGTGGGGCCTCACTGGGGGCTGAAGGGGAGGGAAGGGGTGAAGACCAGAAGACTCATTCCAGTCCCAGATCTGCCACCCAGGGTGGTCAATCCAGGAGAGGCCTCGGGCAGGGCTGGGATGGGGGCCTGGGGTCAGGGCGAGGCGTGTGGGTGGCACCTGGGTTAGCAAGGCCCTGCTGGTGCTGCACCAGGGCAATGCCTGCAATGGCGCTGACCACGGCTGCCCCCATGAGCTGCAGCCGGATGTCCAGCCACTGCATGGTGGCACTGGAAGCGAACTGGCACCTCTGGTTGAGCTCTAGCAGTCGCTGGTTGTCTTCCTCAAACCTGGGGAGGCCGAGGGAAACTGGGCTGCTCCACACTGGTCCACCTGCACACCATCCCCGAAGCCCACCACCCTCCTGAGGGCCGATCTGCACAGCCATGGGGCTCAACTCAGGAATGCAGAAATGCCTGTGTATGCTCGCTTATTTTTGAGACAGGCTCTCCACATGTCCCCTGGGGCGGCTCTGAATTTGCAGTCTTCCTGCCTCAGCCTCCTGAGGGCTGAGATCACAGGTGTGTGTCACCATGTCCAGGTGCTCTTTTGAAGGGGGGTGCTTCTCTGCCTCGCACTCTCTCCTGTTTCCAACCCTTCTCTAGGGCCCCGACCCCTCCCTCTTCCCCGGGAGGCTTGGACTCCCTTCTCCCCTCAGGTCCCTCTTCCCAGTGGTCTTCCACCCTCAGTCATGAGCTCTGCGTGGCACAAAGTGAGCCTGCATACCTGTAGGTGGCCCCGGCCGCCCTAAGCACGGGGAGGCCGGCCAAGGTGTCAGCCAGGTGGGAATAGAGTGGGGACAGTGTGAGACTGCTCAGTCGCCGCAGCTCCCTTGAGGAGGCCTGGTAGTGGCGCTGCACACGGTGGTACATGATGCTGAGCGGTGGCAGCAATAGCAACAGCCAAGGCAGGCCGAAGCCCAGCATGGCCAGGAGGCCCAGCAGGCCCACCGCGTTGGCCAGCAGGATGTTGAGCAGGAAGGGGAGGCTGTCATCCACACATGCCACGTCAGAGGAGAAGCGGTTCACCACTCGGCCCGTGGGTGTGGAGTCAAAGAAAGACACAGGCGCCTGCAGCGGGGTGGTAGGCGAACAGACTCTGGAGAAAAGGGGTTGGCAGGGTGCCCTGGGAGGGGCAGGGTGCAGGATGGCCTGAGGCTGGAAACAGAAAAGCAGTAAAACATGTCCAGGGCTTGGGGGCAGAGGGAAGGCTGGTGGAGCTTGGAGGAAGACCATGCCAGGCAGGAAAGGTCTTCTCTGACTCCTGGCCATCCTTCCCCCTCTGGAGGAGACGGGTCCACTACCCTCCAAGGGCAGGGAGCTAATATCTCTCCAGAAGATGGGGATTTCCAGTTAGTGAGTAGCAGTCACAAGTCAGGAGGAATTCTGATTGGCCATGGCAGACACCACGGTGAGGACTGCTGGTCAAAGACACAGTTATGGTTAAAGGCTCGGGCTCTGGAGTCAGACTACAATTCAAATTTCAGGTCTGCCACTGGCAGATGTGAGACTCCACGCTAGGGACAGTCACCTCTCAAAGGCTCTTGTTCACTTCAGAAAAGTGGGAATGAATACAGCCAGACCTCCCAGGACTACTGATCAGATTAAAACCCACGCATATGGCAGCCAAGTGTTTAACACATCTGCCTGGCACATAGCAGATGCCTGATAATCACTAGCTATTGAAAGCATGGTCTCAAAGAGAGCTCTTTCCCTTTCCCACATTTCCTGTCCCCAGCCTCTGCCTTTACTTTGGGAATAGTTCTATCTTAGGCAGGGGACCAGTCAAACAATTTTCAGTACCTCAGCTTCCTTAGCAGCGAAACAAGGTAAAAGTGCCCACCTCACAGAGTTATTGCAAGGTACTAACAACAGACAAGAAAGGGCTTTGTAGTAACAGCAATGTTCGTAGTCATTGCTAAGTGAGCACCTAAGGCATGCCATACTGTATCCTAGCAACTTTCCATATGCTAATTAATTTACTGCTCATAATAAGGACATAGGTCAGAAGACTGGATGTATACTTCTAAAGACATGGATAGATTTTTTTTAGAAACACCACATAAAAAGTGTAAGAAACAGAATGTGAGCCCTAACATAGTATCATTTACATAAATTAAAAAATACAGCCATGTTGGGCCGGAGATTTAGCTCAGTGGTTCCAGCACCTGCCTTGCAAATGCAAGGTCCTGAGTTCGATCCCGGTAAACACATACAACAATGCTGGGTGTGGTGACTCACGCCCACCAGCAATCAATACTGCATACCACAGAGCTAGGCTTGGTGGTTCACGCCTGTAATCCCAGCACTCGGGAGGCAGAGACAGGAGGATTGCTGAGTTCCAGGCTTACCCGGGCTACACAGTGAGCTCAGGGCCTGCCTGAACTACAAAGGGAGACCCTGTCTCAAAAAACAAACAAAAAAAAAAACCAGGCATGTTGCCAAAATATATACTGAACACGCTTAGGATGGTTATTTATCAGGAAAGGAGAGGAAATGGAAAAAGGGTATGGAGATAAGTGCCCTGCATGATTTGTAAGATCAATTTTTTGCATCTGAGGTCCAAAGGAACCCTGGGGAATGCTCCTTCTCTGCCCCACTTTATAAATGGGAAAACCACTGGTGGAAATCACTGGGTTCAAGTCCAACCAGCTCCTTGCTCTGTGGGCTTCCAATATGTCACATGCCGGATCCATTGGTGAGGGCCTATTTGATCCCCAGGGGAGGGATATGCTGCAGGGACACAGGGCCCCTCACCTGAAGGACTCGTCGCAGCAGGCGGCAGTGCAGGGTGGCAGCTGCTCGAAGCGTGCCTGCCGCGAAGAGCACTGCGCGGAGAAGTGTGCAGAGAGAGTTGATGCCGGCGATGGTCCCGTACACGGTGAGGTAGAAACGGACATCAGAGGAACCATTGGGGGCAGCTTTGGGCAGTGGGAACACTGGGGTGCTGGGTGGGGAGGGGGCTCTGGGTAACCAAACTCAGGCCCTCCTTCTCCTGGCCCCCCAGCCCCCTCCCTGGAGGCCACCCTAAGACCATGGGGCCTGTGCCGAGGCTGCCACTCACCAGAGGCTTCCGGGGTAGAAGAGGAGCAGTTTCGGGGAGAAGAGCTCCGAGGGGCCCTGGATGGCAGAAGCTGGCACCTCCCCAGAGCCATTCCTTCCAGCCCTCAGCTGAGAGATCCAGTACGACAGCCACCAGTCCGCGCCGTTGCGTGTGGCTGGATGGAACAGAGACAGGATGTCGTGAGACGCACGTGCCCTTGACTCCGTTCCCGCCAGGCTGCCCACGCTGCCACCATCCTGCACGTGCCTTTGTTCTGGGCCCAAAGCCCCCCATCCTGTGGACAGCATGGGCGCTACCTGCAGAAGGGAGCCAGCCAGGGAGTTAGGTGGAAGACGGCTATAGGGTGTGCTGCTCAGACTCTCTGCCCAAGACTCTCAGAATTGCGGACACGCGTGGCTGGCCCATGCTCACTGACTCGGGAGTCAGTGCTGATCAGTGAAAGGCCATGGTGATGGGGACCTGGACAAGGTGGCCCTCGGGGGCCAGGGGACTCCCACCTTGCATGAGGAGCAGAGAGAAGAGGGTGGCAAGGGCCAGGCCGCAGCCCACGGCCCTCCAGTATGTTCGGTACACATGCAAGGCCACAGCGCCCTCCTTCTTGCTCTCCTCCTGCAGCAGGCGGCCACAGGGGTGCTGCTCCACTGCCAGGGCCTCTTTCACGCCCTCCGGGCTCCGTGCCAGCGGGTCTTTGGCTGTGTGGACCAGGAGGTCATGGATGAACTAGGGTTTCAGTGGACCAGGCAGGCTTGAAAAGCAGAACAATCTCTCTGGTGCGGTGATAGAAAACAAGCCCCTTCCTCCCAGCTCTGGGGCACACCTGAGGCTGGCTCTTCTCCCTCCTCAGCCTGGGTTTTTGGGACAGCTTGTACCAACGGCAGAATCTCCGAGGGAGGCCCTGGAAGGTAAAAAGGGAGAGGGGTGGGGCCCGCTTGGGTCTCCTCTTCCTCCCGAAGTGGGTGTGGCCCCCCCCTATCCCTTCTGCCCTCCTCGCACACCTACCCTAGCAAGGTCCTGCCCTGGACACATCCCAGCAGGGGGATGATGTGGGAGAGTCACGGGTGCGGGTCACGTCCTGCCAGTCACCTCCTACTTCCGTGGAGCTTTTTAAATCCCTAACACTCACTCCTGACATTCCACTTGCGCCTCATTTCTTCCTTTTCTCCAGTGAAACTAAAGATGACCGCGTCCTCTGAACCATACACTTTTGTTCTCTTCCTGACCTGATCACATGCTCTTAAGTCCAGAGGGACAGACATGACGGGTCACATCTCAGCCAGAGGGCATCAGACTGTTCTGAGGTCCTGAGCATCTAAGCTCCCAAGAGCACCTGTCAAAGCCCCGAGTCCCACTCCTAGGCCAGTTCTGTGAAGGCGGGAACAGATGGGCGCCAGGCTCTGCTCCGGACAAGCCCCTCCCTCTCTTCCCCCTCCCAGCCTGGCTCCCACACCTTACCAGCCCGGACGAGACGCCCGGCCTCCAGGAGTAGCACTAGGTCGGCCTTCTCTAAATACTCAGTGCGGTGGGTGCATAGCAACCGCGTGGTGTGGCTCAGCACTCCCAGGATGCACCTGTGCAGCAGGTGGCTGGCCACATCTGTATCCACAGCAGCCAGAGGGTCGTCGAGGAGGTAGAGCTCCTTCTCCTGGGAAAGGAGAGGCAGGCGGGTAGGTCCGGGTCTTAGGCAGTCAGAGGGGACAGTGAGAGTACTGCACAGTATCAGGGAAGTGAGTGAATCAGACCCACGGTGGACTTCCTGCCCATCAGACAAGGCTGGAGCCCAGGGTTTGCAGGGTCCCAGTGCCTTGGGACTTTAATTCTGCTCTCCATCTGCAAAGTGGGGCAGGGTGGGTGATGCTTCATGAGGATGGAGTTGGGCAGGAAAGAAACTAGATGCAGAGAAAATGCTCCCTTCCCTCTCCCTTGGCCAAGCCCACAGGGTCCAGACTGCCTCCACCCCCTTGGCCCTGCCACCTTTAACTTACTTGGTACACAGCTCGAGCAAGGGCAATCCGGGCTCGCTGTCCCCCACTGAGGGTCACGCCCTTCTCCCCCACCTCTGTCTGATCTCCAGCAGGCAGGACCTGGTGGAACAGCACCTCAGGGGTCACCAAGTTCCCCCAAACTTTCTGCCTGTCTCCTATCCCCCCACAAGAGAGAGATGACAAAGGCCAAGAGAGCCCGAGATTGGTTTAAATTGAGAAAATAATGTCTGAGTCAGAGGAGCTAAGCCATGGTGCCAACCGCAAATACTTATAGATCACTCACTGTGTGCTGGGCACTTTACAGGGATTATCTTGTTTGAACCCCATATGCACCTTAAAAGGTCATACAGATGAGACAAAGCTCAGGCAGATCATCTACCTTAACCCCAGCTGGTAAGGATCAGGAAATAAACCTTTTGCCTTTTTTTTTTTTTTTTTTTTTGGTGGTGGTGGTGGTACTGGTGGTGGTGGTACTACAGATCAAATCCACAGGCACTCTATCACTGAGTTATATCTCTCCCCCCCCACCTTTAATTTTTAGGTCGAGTCTTGCTACATTGTCCAGTTGAGGCTCAAACTTGGCATAGTCCTGCCTCAGCCTCCTACAGTACTGGGGGTTACAGGCGGATGCCACCATCCCTGGTCCAAATCCAGATTCTTAGCCAACCTATTACACTTCCTCTCCTGCCTTTTTAACAGGCAAGGATGATAAAAAAAAAAAAAGCCAGTATAATGTGAACGCTTTCCAGGGCTTACAGAGAAGAAATGGATTTTGAGCCTTCTTATGGCTTTAGGAATGTCTAAACCAAGGGTCCCCACACCCAGAGGAAGCACCTATGATCCCTTTTCTTAGTGCTCAGAACAGCACCCAGGACTCAGGAGACTTCTGAGGGTCAGAGGTGCAATGCTTGAAGTAGAAACAAACGCAAAATGGGCCTAGGTTGTCTCAGAGTCAAAGTCAAAGATCTTCCTTCCCAGGGAACTTCCACACATCTGGGAAGGGTACTGCTGACAGTCCCGGAGGGGATACTGGGGCTTGGTGGAGAAGTCTTGGAAAAGTCTAGAATCTGTTTTTCCTGATCCATTTAGTACCAGGCATTGTGTGTAGACAGGAACCCAAATGGCCCAGGGGATTCTAAAGGAGACCTTGACTCTTCCAAACCTTCCCAGTGTATGTGTGGGGAGCTCCTAGTCAGAAACCAGAGCCAGACCTGCACGGAGCTTTGTCTCACAGGGGACACACCCCAGGCCCCTGCATAACAGGCTCTCCAGGCTGCTGCATGGAATCGAGCCATCATTATCCCTGAAGCCCTCCAGAAATGGGGGGAACCAGGCACTGGACACTATGGGAGGGATGGTCAGTACTAGGCAAATGGTGCCCCAAGAGATGCAGCTTCTTCCTGTTCTGAGGTATGAGGGACATCGGGGAGGATGGGGCCAGGACTCACGCTCAGGTCCTCATTGAGGGCGCAGGCCTCCAGCACCTCCTTGTACAACTCCGCATTGAATGTTTTCCCGAAAAGGATGTTGTCTTGGATGGTGGCAAACTGGATCCAGGGCTCCTGGGTGGCCAGGCCGAAGCCCTTGGACAGGCCCCAAACTGCCACCTGTCCACGCAACCTGCAGAGCCCGCGGGGCAGTGTGGGAACCAGCTTCTTGCTAGCGCTCCCATGCCCAGCTCCTGCTTCCTAGAATCCCCTCAGCACACTGGCTTCTACCCAGGTCCCTCTTTGTGTCACATGGCTCTCCGGGTTGACAGCATCAGAGGCTGAGGTCCGCTCTGCACTGGGAGGGGATGACACTGCTCTTCGGAGCAGCCAAGCAGCTGATGTCTGGGCTCTGGGAAGATGTGGCGGCACCCCGCTGTCACCCCCCCAGCACAGGCCTCTAATCCATGCTGCTCCCTGACCCCCCACCCCCCGGGGCACAGTTCCACATTCCAGAAGGAGAGCGCAGCACCTTCCCTTCGCCCTCTAATACAGCTCTTCTGACTCGCTGTCCCGAATGCCTCCCCCAGGGCAGCCACAAACTTCCAAGAAGTGCTCAGTGCTCTTCTCGGTCTCCACAAGCAGGTGCTCAGTAAGTGGTTACTAAAGGGAAGAGCCGCGGACAGGCCACAGAAGGTTTCTCACCTGTACAGCTCCCCCGTGATGGCAGCCAGCAGCGAGCTCTTCCCGCAGCCCACCTTGCCCACGATGCCCACCAGCGCTCCCTGTGGAGAAGCCACCCTGTTAGGGGTGCAGGAGAAGCACAGAAGGGGCAGCGGTCTCCCTGGGGCTTCTCTCCGGGCCCCAGTTGTTCCACAGGGAAGGAATCTCCAGCCTACAGTCCCCTCCACCCCAGTGGCCAGCTCTGTGCTGGGCCCAGAGGAGCCAGGTATTATATATTCTCTACTCAGCACTATCAGTTTCACTGGCTGCATGAAGGGCCTCTGAGGGGAGCAGCCTGTCGGAGAGAAAAAGAAGCCGCTTAACAACCGCCAAGTTGCGCTCAAAGGCAGGTGCCCCAGAACGGGGGAGGGGAGGCAAGGACCTGGGGCCTGCTCACAGGGCTAAGGCAACCCGTGGCTAGATTTCCAACAATCGTGGACAAAAAACAGAACTCTGCATGGATGCCCACTCCTGTCACTCAGTTTAAAAATTTCTGTTCTTGTGCCGGGTGTGGTGGCTCGCGCCTGTCATCCTAGCACTCGGGAGGCAGAGACAAGAGGATTGCTGAGTTTGAGGTTTGTCTGGGCTACATAGTGAGCTCAGGGCCAGCCTGAACTACAAAGTGAGACCCTGTCTCAAAAAAAAAAAAAAAAATTTTTTTTTCTGTTCTTGAGAGCTGAGCGTGGCGGCGCATACCTGCAATCCCAGCACTCAGGAGGCTGAGCAGGAAGATCGCTATGAGTTTGAGGCTAGTCTAAACTACATGGTGAGATGCTTCATTTCTTGGTTGTGATTCATAGTCAGAGATATCTCCCTGCTCAAGAATCTTAAAAGAGCCAGGGACAGTGACAGACACCTATAATCTCAGCATTCAGGAGGCTGAGGCAAGAGGATTGCTGAGTTCGAGGCTAGCTGGTGCTACATTGTCAGTTCAAGCCTAGCCTGAACTACCCTGTCTTAAAAAACAAAACAATCCAATGCCGGACGTGGTGGCTCACGCCTGTAATCCCAGCACTCAGGAGACAGAGACAAGAGGACTGCGAAGTTTGCGGTGGCTTGCCTGGGCACCACAGTGAGCTCAGGGCCAGCCTGAACTACAAAGCGAGACCCTGTCTCAAAAAGCAAAAAAAAAAAAAAAACCAAAAAAAAAAACAATCCAGGTCTGGAGATTTAGCTCAGTGGTTCCGGAGCCTGCCTCACAGCGCAAGGTCCTGAGTTCAATCCCTGGTAACCACATACAGTGCTGGGCGTGGTGACTCACACCCACCAGCAATCAATACCATATACCACAGTGCCAGGCGTGATGGCTCACGCCTGTCATCCCAGCACTCGGGAGGCAGAGGCAGGAGGATTGCTGAGTTCGAGGCTTGCGTGGGCTACATAGTGAGCTCAGGGCCAGCCTGAACTACAAAGCAAGACCCTGTCTCAAAAAAAAAAAAAAAATCCAAAATATATTTTAAAAAGAAGGAAAAATTGTTTTTATCGAAACAGAGTAGAGTTTTGGGCTCAGGCCCCAGAGGCAGCCTCTGCTCTTGTTGGCTGTAGGCCCTACGCAGGTGGGCTCTCTGCAGCCCCATCCCTTCTGGAGTGGTGCCTGGGTCCCTAGAGAGAAGCACCAGGCGAACACAGCAGTGGAGCGAAGGCAGAGCGCTGCAAGCTGGGGCCTGGTCTGGGCTGTTTCTAAGACCTGGCTGTGTTGTTGCCTTTTGGAATCTACAATTCATCTCTGTATCCCTATTACAAATTCTTGTTTGATTAAGGCAGCTCCATTGAGTTTCTAAGACTTTTTTTTTCAAAGCCTCAACACCTTACTAAAATTCCTTTGAAAAATTCCAGCCTTGTCTTGCCCGAACTAAGAAGAAAAACAAAACCTACAGTCCAGGCCAGAAACATGAGCCAAACGTGGTAGAAGGCAATTCGGCCACAGCTGGAGAACTCTGGGTTGAGTCGTGGGGCAAAGGGTTGGACGGAGGTCAGGAGAGAGTGAAAGCGCAGGCCTGCGATGAGCAGAGTCGCTTTCCTGCCAGGCAGGTTCCTGTTGTAAGCTCCTCTTTGTCTGTTGGCGCAGCATGAGTCATAAGGTGTGACTGCTGCTTTCTACTCCATTTGTAAAGTCTTTCTCGGAAGGGGCTCTGGGCTGGCCCCAGGTCCCCAGGTCTCAGGTCTGCTTGGGACTCCACACTTCTCTGAGAGAACTGTGCGTGGAGAAAAGAGGCTCAGAGAAAGGGGTCCTCTCTTCTCAGTCTGGAACCTGCTTGCCCAACCTCTCCTGCAGCTATCGGAACAGCAGGGCCGGCCAGCCACGATGGGCTCAGCCCTGTTCCTCTGTCCCTAAGTCCCCATCACTTCCATTCTCCAGGGACTCCTTCAGGGTGTCTGTCCAACAAACCTTTTGCACTTCGAGGTGGCTGATGAAGGTCTCCTGGCTGTTTCCAGCAGGGTCCCAGGAGAACACAGCATCATCCAGCTCCAGTACCATAGCTGGTTTGGAGGGGGGCTCTGGACAGGGAAGAAGTCACTCACCCAGGGCTCCGCTTGGATGGAAAGGATACACAGGAGCCCGCCAGCCAGCCAGCCAGAGCTGCTCAGTCTCAGCCCGGCCTGCTCTACTGGAATGCTGCTGCCTCCAAGCTCCTGCTAGCAGCATCTATGCAGAGTGTCCACGTGGCTACAGCTCCTCCTCACCCACCCCCAGGTTCTTCCCCATGCCTTCCCGTACCTGGACTGTAGTAGGCTTGAGCATTGTAGTTTGGAAGGTCGAGGAAACACTGAATCCTGTCCAAGGACACTTTAGCCTCCAGAAGGCCATTGATGACCCAGGGGAAGTTGTTGAGGGGAAAAATGAGCATGCGTACCAGAGCTAGCGCTGTGAATACCTGAGTGGGCAGAAGGGAGAAGGCATCACTGGGTGCCCAGGAGGTGTCTGAGGCCTGCTCTAGGGGGGCCCTGTGGTCAAGTTTGTGGAGGGAAAAACAGGGAAATACCAGACCTGGTTGGGCAAATTGGGGTTGTAAGTGGCAGAGGTGGCCACACTGAGTTAGAATTCTAGAAGTTCTGCCAGAGGTCCAGGGTTTTTTTTTTTTTTTTTTTTTTTTTTTTTTTTTTGTACTCTGGATCAAGCCTCAGACCGTGCACATGCCTTACCACTGAGCCTCGTCCTAGCCCCCCAGGCTGCATGGTGATAAGCAGGCAGGCCCAGCTCCCACCGGAACCTGCAGTGTCTAAGTGACAATACAACATGCTCCTGGTCAGACCCAGTGTTCTCATGGATCAGTCCGAGGCCGTTAGAATGAGGATAAAAGGACCTAACTCTAAATCCGGCCCTGACTAGAAACAGGAATGGAAAGAGATGAGGAGGAAGAAAAGGAATTCCTTCCAAGGTCCCGGAAAAGCCAGGCACGGTGGTGTGCACCTGCACTCTAGAGGATGATCGTGACTTTTAGACCAGCCTAGGCTACAAAGTTAGTTCAAAACTAGCCTAAACTACATAGGGAGGCTCTGTCTCAAAGAAAAAAATAAAACAAAAAACCCAAGATCTCAGCGCTTGAGAGAGTGTCCCCTTGGCTGGGAAGGACAAGGCAGCCAAGGACCCTCCCCCAGCCTCCCAGGACCCAGGCTCTGAGCCACTTCTCCCCTCCACCTCCCTCCCTCTGTGCCAGGCCTCCCTCCAGCCGTTCTCACCTCCCAGGCCTCACCTTGGTGGCAGTGAGCTGGTGCCCCATCAGGACATAGGTGATAAAGATGACAATGGAGATGACAACCGGCAGCGCAGCCCACAGGTACACACAGGCTGCATCTAAGTATTTGATGACCCTTAGGCGCCCCAGCTCCCGAGCCCGGCAGGCCTCCACCCGCGCTGCCAGCGCTTGCTCCCACCCGAAGAACTTGATGACACGGATGCCGCTCAACAGCTCTGTCATGAGCTGGAGAAAAGGGACAAGAGAACCGTGTGAGGTGGATTCGCCGCTCTGTGTCTTCTCGTCTGCCCGCGTGCTGGTGCTGGTCCTGAGCACGGAGGGGCCCGGCAGCACCTCACCTTCACCCGTGCATCTTTGTGCTGCAGCATCTCCTGGTTGCTGGCCATGATACGGGTGGCAATGACCTTGTTGACAGGAACCAGCAGCAGCGCCAGGACCAGACCACCCACAAATGCCAAGCCCACCTGCTGGTGCAGCAGGTAAAGGGTGATGGCCAGCTGCAAGGGCAGCCCCCAGGCCTCATGGAAACTGCCAGTGAAGTTAAGCAACCGTTCTGAGTCAGTGCCCAGCAGGTTGAGTACTTCTCCGGCCGGAGGGCGCTTAGGCCCTAGGTGCAAAGCCTTGCGGTACAGTAGGTTGAGCACGGCACCCCGGGCCTGGAGTGTCACCTTGCGTACCTCATAGCCATACTGATTCTGCAGCACAGCGCCAAGCACTGCGCCACCAGCTAGCCCCAGGGCATAGAGCAGGCCGTGGCTCAGTGGCTCCCGTCCTTCCTCCAGGAAGCCCACCAGCAGGGACAGCAACAGTGGGCCTGAGAACCCCAGCATGGTCCCCATTAGCTTCAGCAGGCCAAGGGCCAGGTAGCACCGCCCAAAGGCCCCATAGAGGGCTCTCCATAGCCGGGACCCCTCCTGCCAGTGTGCTTGGAAGACACGGGCCACATAGCCTGGGCGCAGCTTGTGGGGAAGGTGGCAAGTGTCCTGGGGCTGCCGCAGCTCTCCACGAGCCCCACGAGCCAGCAAGGGAGCCAGCCAGGCGTAAGAAAAGCGTGATAGCCAACTCTCTCCGTCCTCAGCCACCTCCGGTTCTCGGCCCACAGGAAGTAGGAAGGGCTCACGAGTCCAGGGTTCCAGTGGTGGCCCCCCAGGGGCTGCCCAGCCCAGGCCATAGGCCAAGACTGCCGCCAGCTGCAGAATAAGAATACACAAACGGGCCAGGGGCCCTGGGTGGAGGGGAGGCAGAAAGGTGCCTTGCTGGCAATGCCACAGCAGAGTCAGGACCAGGGCAGGGGCTGGCAGGAAGGCTGCTAGAGCCAAAGCCCAGGGCCCCCGAGAGCGGCCACTAGGGGAATGTGCCAACACCCACAGGGCCAGACTGTGGCTGATCCAGGCCACTGCTGCTATGCACCCTGCCAGAACCTCTAGCCCGATGGGACCTGGGCCTGCTCCTGGTGGCAGAAGAACTGGAAGGAGGTCTACCACCGACAGAATGAAGAGCAGGAAGGCAGCTGCAAGTCGAAGGCGCCAGCCAGGACCACAGGGCAGGATGGAATCTGGACTCCTGCACATTGGGAGAAGAGAACAGGGAGGAACATCATGGCGGACTCGGGGACCGGAGATGGACCTCACTCCAACAACTCCTACCTACAGGGAATAACTTCCTTTCTCGCCTTGCACATTTACTCCATTTACTTTAGAACCCAGGCCCTTTTCCTCAGGAACTCTTCCTAGATTGACCCAAACCACTTTCTAATTATATACACTAACTGATTCACTCTCCATTCATTCAAGATCCAATTTCAAAACAAAAAGGTGTTGGGCTATGGATTTAGCTCAGTGGTTCCAGTGTCTGCCTTCCAAGCACAAGGTCCCAAATTTGATCCCCAGTACCACACACCACAATGCTGGGTGTGGCGGCTCATATCTGTAATCCCAGCACTCAGGAGGCAGAGACAGGAGGATTGCCAAATTTGAGGCTTGCCTGGACTACATAGTGAGTTCAGGGTCAGCCTGAACTACAAAGCAAGACCCTGTCAAAAAAACAAAATAGGGCCAGAGGGTTAGCTCAGTGGTTCTGGCGCCTGCCTCAAAAGCGCAAGGACCTGAGTTCGATCCTCGGTAACCACATATAATGCTGGGCGTGGAGACACGCCCACCAACAATCAACACCGCATACTACAATGCCGGACGTGGTGGCTCACGCCTGTAATCCCAGCACT
>PVIC010027875.1:0-23521 GCA_004025085.1 Thryonomys swinderianus
TATCAACTTGATGGGACATAGGAAATGAACTAAGAACACTGTTTCTCATTTCTCTCTCACAATCTCTTAGATTTACTTCCAAACAGTAAAGAAGGAAGTTTGGACAAAATGGTATTATGTCACTCACGATGCTTATGAAGAAACCAACTGGCAGAGAAAAGTGACTTGACAAAAATTATAGCATCAAGTGAGACTATTACAAGTGCTGTGTGTTGATTGCAACACATCTTCTTCAGGGTATGACCAGTTTAAAACCACACACACACACACACACGCACATATACACATACGCACACATCTGTATCTTCTGACATAGTCATCACATATTTAAAAATACAGACTTTACTGAATCTAGCTTTGGGAGACAAAATATATAAAACAAATGTGAAAATTAGTATGAATATATTTGGGTTCCTTCAAATATTTTTAATTATAAAAGTATTAGTGACACTGTTGTGACCAATGGAAGTAAAATAATCAGTCAGAAATGTCATTTTCAGTCTTTCTCTCTATTGCCAAATGGGTTGGATAGTCAGATTATTCGTTTTGTTTTACTGGAATGGGCCCATAGTCTAAGAGTTTATTAGAACAAAATCACAGATAGGTCTTGTCACTGTCATTTCCTGCACATCAGAGCTTCTTGTACGGAACCTTATGCTAAGCATAATAGCCTACGTCTCCTATTCTATGAATGATATCCATTAACCTACCCCTTCTATCTTCTCACCACCAAAATACCATTTATTGCTGCATCCTGCATGTGGCTTACATGAAGACAGTACTTTATGTTACAGCTCAAACTTTGGGAGAAAGAATCCTGCGGTCTATTGTCTTATCTGCAAACTAATAGCGTAACAGAGTCAAACAGGTTTTCTAATTAGTACCTTACTATCTACAAAATACGACTGTACTGGTCAGCTTTCCACTACCAAAACAAAATATTTGAGGTTAATTACATTAAACGAAGGAAGGGCTTATTTATTTCAGGCCTCTAAAGTTGTAGTGCACTAGGAGGTGGCCCATGCCTTTCATTTCTAATGCTAAGAGCCGATGGCTATGGTAAGAGCACTCGGGCATGAAAGACTCCTATTAGGAGCCACGAAGCAGAGCAAGGTCAAGAGGGTCACACAGTCCCTCTGGGGTCATGACCCCAAGACCTAAGGCTCTACCATTATGCTTTATGTACTATAGATTCACATAGTGCTTTATACCACCAGTGAGGGAACAATGGCTTCAACACATGGACACTTTGAGAACCACTTATTCAGACTATGGTGGGAGCTAAAAATCTTTGATGACTGAGGGAATTTTATAGAGTTACATTTATTGGTTATGAGTTTTTTGCAAAGAATTGTCATTTTTTTTCCAAAAGAAGGTTTATTTCCACAGAAATTATCTGCTGAGAATTGTGCATACATGCTTACCCAGGTTCAGCTCTAGGAGAAGTATTTTTCTCTCCATAATGTCTCCTTCCATACTACTATAGTGTTCCTAGTTAAATTTTCATTTATTTTAGGAGGTTAATAGCGAGTAGCAAGCATTCATATAATACAAAGCTTGCTTGTAAGTCTCAGGAAAGAAGACAACTACAATTTTCCATTCCTTCCTACTTGAGTGTTTTCCATTTTGACATTAGTTGTAGAAGGCAGAGTTCCTTAGTATGAACAGAAAGGAAAAGAAACAGGGGTATTTCCACTTATCACAACTGAAATACAGAGCCATCCCCAAAGGCCTCCATTTACACATACCAGGTGCCCAAATTTGAACTTCATTTAAAATTTTTTCACATATTGTTTGGATACACAGAGCCAAACTATGGCAGATAGACTCTTACAGTGGTGAAATACGATGGAAAAGACTCTGGAGTCATCCTTCAGAGAAGTCATCTGTGTCAGAGTCACTGTCTGTGAAGGGAAAAAATAAATCATTCTCAAAAACCCCACTGTTCCATAATCTGGTCCGACGCCACTATCTTGAGGGCCAAGTATCCCATCTGGCAAGAGCAAGTTATGGAAAAGCACAAAGGCAATTTACCCAATTGGCCTGGGCAGACAGTTTATTCTTCAATTATTATTTTAGTGTGTGCTAGTCTTTCTTCAGAGAGTGGTTCTGACAGCTTGACAGCTGATTTCAAGTAGATGCAAATGTTGACTCCAGAGATAATTTTCTCTGCTTTAGTGTATATCTTCTTTTTTGAACCACCTTACAGTTCCTCCTTCCTAGCAGGTGAATCCTTTCTAAAATAGGTTTTCAAAGACCAAATTCTTAGTATGATGTAATCAAAGAACAAGATATAAAATAAGCTGATGCTAACCATTATAAAACACCAAGGGAACTTTAAAATGTGTAGTCTACATTTTGAGATGACATGTTGCAACTACCACAAGTAATTGATGGATTTTTTTTTTTTTGAGACAGGGTCTCACTTTGTAGTTCAGGCTGGCCCTGAGCTCACTATGTAGCCCAGGCAAGTCTCAAACTCAGCAATCCCCCTGCCTCTGCCCCCCGAGTGTTGGGATTACAGGCGTGAGCCACCACACCTGGCAATTGATGGATTTTTTTTATCTTCTTTTCTATTGTTTTGACACAAAGCTTTCATTTCAAAAGCGTCAACCACCCCTTGTATTCTTGGAAACTTACCAGTCCAAGGATTTTGCTGCCTTGGGTGAGATGAGCATTTTTGGGTGACAGCCATTTAGGAAATTAAAATTATAAAGTTTCAAACAAAGATATTTTCCAACAGAAAAATATTTGTGTATCTTCCAGAGAGTTTTCTAGAAATTTGCAGAATGGCTGAATCAAGACAATGTCACATCAGACTTGGGACACTCTCCACTGACAGGGGTTCTAACAGCAAGCCTTGGGTGGTTTTCCCAGCTAGTTATTTGTACTGTGTGAAGTATGCATTCTGTACCCTAGAGACAGGAATCACATGTTTAAAAATAGAATTTCACTAGCCATATTTTGAACAAGCATAGGAGTAAGTCTTGGGTGAAATTGTGGAGATTTTTATTTCTGCCTTGGAAACACACTTGTTAGGTGACAGGATATACCCCTATCAATCAGTTTTTCTCTCTGAAACATCAATATGAAAGTTAATGACTGTGGCTTCTAATAGGATTTTTTCAGATTTAGGTCAGGGCTTTGCAGTGTGGGAGTTAAATGTCTGCTTCTTCTTGCAGAATTTGGGGAAAGGAGTATCACAAGCCAGGAGCAAAGCATATGAAGGATTTAGCAGTCAGCAAGTTTTTACCAAATTATGCCTGAGTCTTGTTTTAGTGATTAAGCAAAACAAATAGATATAATTATTCAGAAGAATTATAGAATGGAACTTATATGATCAAAGACAATTTGTAAGTTTCACAATTCAGCTTGATGAATCACTTTGTATGAAATATCAGATGCACTCATCCAATCAATCAACACGTTACTTTTTCAAATTCACCTTAGATTCTTTTGTTGTGTCAGTTACTGTGTAGTGGCTGAGGATACCTCACTGTGCTGTCAAGCTAGAAAATTCTCACCATTATCTGAAAAAGAAGCATATAATTTAATACTTGTGGCAAAACATACATGGATGGCTAAAAAATTAGGGTATACGATAGCTAATTTCTCACATAAATTTGATTTCTGCTGTTGAGGCCTGAAAAAGTGAGAAATCAGGAACATGGGACCTCTAAGCAATGATAGAGACAAGCTAAGGGTACTGATTTACATCAGGAGATGTGCAGAAATGTGTGAGAGGCTCTGTAATCTGGCCTGGTCTGGTTACCATGCTGTCTCTGTGATCCGATGGCCTTAGGAGGGTGAGTGGTGATGCAGAATTTAGCAGCAACCAGGGCTCCGTGTGGTTCATAAGCTTCTTCTTTAATTCTCTCATCACGGAGGTTACCAGCATTCATATAGGGTGCCTTGGGATGGGATTGGATAGAGGGTGGGTGCAGTGTTTACAGTAGGATATGACTGGTTTGCATCACCTGCATCACCTATGTCCCCTGTGTCAGCTGTGTCTGTGCGTTGCTATGGTTTCTTAAGGGGGCACTACCTCTTTTTCATCCTCCAGGAGAGAGACGAAGGTGGGTTTGGCTACATCTTCTCCCTTTTGTTTTTAAAGGACCTCTGGGTGACTGTGCTTGTCTTAGGTTGTTCCCACTACAGGACTCTCTTATCTGTCATTGGCTAACCAGTTCCATTTAGGTCTCTGGGGCTGTATGGCTGCATCTGGCTTAGGGTGTTCCCCTCTGGAGAAATCTTACCCGTCACTGACTGGCCAGACTTCTGGACCAATTTAGGGAAGGAGGATGTGAGTGACCAATGGAGCTTAGTACAGATTGGGCTATCATGGATCAGTTAGATGCAACTCACCAGACGTGATCCAGGAGCTTTTACCGGGAACATACGTATCTTGGGGTCAGCATCAAAAAGGGCATATCACTGGTGGGTCCTGCTCCACCAAATCTGTCTTTGGATTTCACCCTGTCCATGTACATCCCCTATGGCTTAGGAGATGTAGACCTGCTGTATTTTGTTTAACCACAATTTTACCTGGCTACCATCTCTCTCCCGGTAATGTTATATCGGTTCTACTAACCTAATATTTGTAAGTTTGAATATACCGCCACAAGCCCTTTTGTCAAGTTGATATACAGCACAAATCAGGGGTATTACAATGACCACAAGAACATAAGAGAATCCCCAAATTAGGCCTTTGACCCACACACTCTCTCATTACCAATCCATTAAAGTCCCAACCAGATAGTGTCCCAAACGTCCTCAAGCGCCAGGGAGGCAAAGTCGTTGGTGGCATTTATGTTAACAATAGTTTTGGTGCGGTCCTTTAAATGCACATCAAAGGTGGTGTGCCACATATAATCGGAGAGGTTGGTAAGGTTGGCACAGTTCAAGCACCAGTAAGGAGTAACATACAAGCCGAGGTAACTGACGTGGCATCAGGCATGGAACTTGGTTTCCATGAGCTCAAGTCTTTCACTCACGAGGCCTACCTGGGTCTGGAGGGTTGGCACTGCCTTTCTGAGGTCTTTAATGTAGGGGCTGTTTGGTCCAGGGCTTGGGAAGCATTTGCAGTGAGGCAAGTGACGGTGGAGGCAGTGGAGATCTGGTTATGGAGGAGGACAGAGGCAGTAGTTGTCACAGTACCTGCTGCAACTAGTAAGGCAATTATCTTTATGACAGCACATGCCCCCCAACTCTTTGGTGATGAACGTGTTGGTTCTGTTCTAGAACCAAGCACAGTGTTAAAGAGGGGATCAGAGTCCCAGCAAGGTTCAGTGAGACCTACGAGAATCCATGTTGCTGGAGAAAACCTGTAAAAGTAGAGGAACCGGGGGTGAGAATAGTTAAATCATTTTGATGGGATGTAGGACATCAGGGCAACAGTTGAATTCTCGGCTAGGGGTCGATTTGTGTATGATCAGCTGGTATCAGATGTTGGAGTATGAGCAGAAGAGTTACCAGGATCATTTCTAGTGGTTGTTTGCTTGAGTGAGTCCATCGCTGGCTGTGAACAGTAAGGCTTGACATTTTTTGACAAGATCCAGACAGCTTGAGATGAATCCTGTGGAAAAACACAAGCATATCCCCTTCCCATGGTTAAAAGTAGGGCTGGGCTATGGATAAGGTTGGTGTAGGGATCACACCATAAGACAAGGTGGACTGGTGGAGCTGTATTGAATGGCTGCCAATGTCGCTGTGATGGCGAAAGACCTTGCTCATCAGAGGAAAGGAAACTGATAGTAAAAAGGGCAAGTGCAAGTTTATCTGGTGGGGAAAAACCTGCAGTAGAGGCGGCCTGTTTTTTAAGGTTTTTTTAAAGTGTTTTGTTTGTCCTTTCTACAATTGCCTGTCCTTGCGGATTGTAGGGAATACCTGTGGAATGCTGAACATGATAGCAAGGAAGGAAAGGAAAGCTTTAAAGGTGTAAACTGGGCTATTATCAGTCTTGAGTTTATAAGGAACACCCATAATGGCAAAGCAGCTGAGAAATTGTTGGGGAAATATGGGGGAGAGGTTGCAGATGGCTGAATCTATGCTGAAACCTGAAACTGGAGAGGTGACTGCACATGGCCCTGGGGCTTGTGACACCAAGATGGCGGCACCCACATGGTAGCCCAGAGGTCCATGCTGCCTCTGCCGCCACCACCACAGAAGCTTAAGGGATAAGTGGCAGGCTAGCGGTGGGCCTTGCTGATGTCGCCATTATTGCCATCGCCACCACCACCACTACCATTGTTGCTGCAGCAGCTGCCGTCAGCACGGAGCCTCAGGGGAAAAGGGCGGAGTGCCAGAGTGGTGGTGGGGGGGTGACCACAGCCCAGAGGATCTCAGCAATAAAAAGAGCAACAAACAAACCAAGTAATTATGAAAGGAGGGGTTACAGAAGACAAGGCAGAGCACAAGGGGAAGGCATAAGGAGCTGGGGAAAGGAGTCTCTTGATAGGTGGCTGTAAAGTCTCCCGCCCCATCCTGTTAGGAAGGGCCGGGGTTGAGGGGCAATGCATTGTTTGATGAGCAATGGATTGCATAGGGCTTGCTAAGCGAAGTTTCCAAGGGGCCTGCTAGGCGACAGGGGTGTCACTCTAATATGTAGATTACAGAGGGGGCCTGCTAGGCGAGGGTGGACCTCTACCTGGTAGGTGAGGTCGGGGGACCTAAATTAGGCGAAAACTTAATTTACCCTCTAATATAGAGTACCCAGGCTGGGGGAGGCAGTTACCATCTTTGTTGGTCTTTGTTGTCCTGTGGGGTCGCACTGAGAGGGGGATTACCCACAGCACTGTGCCACACGTTGGGGTGCCAGTTGTAATCCGGCCTGGTCTGGTTATCATGTTGTCTCCGTGATCCGACGGCCTTGAGAAGGTGAATGGTGATGCAGAATTTAGCAGCAACCAGGGCTCAGCGTGGTTCATAAGCTTCTTCTTTAATTCTCTCATCACGGAGGTTACCGGCATTCGTATAGGGTACCTTGGGATGTGATTGGATAGAGGGCGGGTGCAGTGTTTACAGTAGGATATGATTGGTTTGCATCACCTGTGTCACCTACATCACCTACATCTCCTGCCTCAGTTGTGTCTGTGCATTGTTGTGATTTCTTAAAGGGGCACTACCTCTTTTTCATCCGCCAGGAGAGAGACTAAGAAGGGTTCGGCTGCAAAGCTCACTAGGACTGAGCACTGGGTAAGTTTCTATTTCCATGGGAGGCAGAAGTGTTTGGGCTTAATCATTCCAACAATTATATTTATGGAAGAATTTCAAGCAAGGAAATTATGAAGGCTTTTGTGTATTTTAGAAGGAAAAATTGTAACAAAGGGATTTTACCAGGGAGAAGGTGAAGACAGAGCGATAAGTCAGGTCCGGGGAGCCCATAGGAATGAGAATTGGAAACAATTAAAATTTGTACAAAGGGAATCAAGAGGAGAAACATGCTATGGGTGAATGTTTGGACTGCAAGGTGAGAAAGGCCCTGAGATGTTTTTCTGTGTAATGCTGATGCCGGATGAGAATGAGAGTCGGTGCCCTTCACAGTAGGTGGAGAATACAATGTCTTCTGATACTTGTCTTTTGTTTGATCATCCCGTCTGGGTGGCTTCATTTACAAACTAATGTCCTTGTTAATTTGTCCTTTATTTACATTATACTCATTTAGGTGGAGGAGTCACCCTGCGTGACTGAGAAGAAGGAGGGAACACTGAGTACGCTTTTATTTTTTGTGTTACCAGGAATTGAACTCATGACTTTATGCTTGCAAGGCAGGTGGCAGCACCACTGGGCTAAATCCTCCCCCCAAGGAGTACATTTTTTTTTTTTTTTGAGACAGGGTCTCGCTTTGTAGTTCAGGCTGGCCCTGAGCTCACTAGGTAGCCCAGGCAAGCCTTGAACTCAGCAATCCTCCTGTCTCTGCCTCCCGAGTGCTGGGATTACAGGTGTGAGCCATCACGCCCGGCAAGGAGAACATTTTTAAGGACAGTTGTGGAAGAATGAGGTCGCATTCTAGTTTTGCATAACATTGTGATTTCTGTACCTGTGTTTGGGAAATCTGTTTATTCACTGTACCTGTTCACAGGCTATCATGGAATAGGAATGTTACAGTTATCCCTATTCTTTTTCATGTCAGTGTCCCATTCTGTTGATGGTATTTGGAATTTTGATTCCATCGTGTTGATTATAGGCTCCAACTCTGTGACATGCGAACTACTGGGAAAATATATGTGAACATAATTGTTCTAATCCTCCATGCCCATAGCTGCACCTTCATTAAGACAGCATGGTGAATAGAAAAGGTCAGGGAGAAGTAAATATCTGTATCAGATGTATTCAAACTTCCTCTCATTATCACTCTCTAAAGGACATAGGATAACAACTCTTGGCATGATACTTACTTTGTTTTAGGTATTATAAGTGACTAGAGATCACTAAATACACAAAGGACGTGTGTAAGTTCCACTCAAGCGCTATGTCACTTTGAATGTGCATTTGAGCACCCATGGATTTCAGTGTGTAAAGAGACCAAGGATGAGTTTATTCGAAGCATGGATACAGTCTTTACTGCACAATGTCAGGAACACTGTGGTGGTATAGGATATAACTAACTACTTCGTGCTAATGTGATGCCAAAAAAACAATCACTTTTCCTTCAAAATATTACCCAAGAGTTGTAACTCCTCTGTTAAATCCAGTAATTTAGACTGAGGTTATCAAGAAAGGCTATATTGTATATTTTGCCTAAATTCATATCTTATAACTTCATGTGAGTCCCTTACTTATCAAAGTCTAGGGCTGGTGGGTTTAAATGTATTTCACACACACACACACACACACACACACACACACACACACACACACACACACACACACACCATGAGTTATAGTTTAACAATATCAATTGCTTAGCAGATGTTCTTACATTAAGCTCAAAATAACATTTCAGCTTTCAATACTCATCTCTTCCTGATAGATTTGACAGCAAGGGAAATTACACATATTCTTTAAAATGCTTAGGAGTGAAAAGATTTGTGAGATATATGTACTGTAAGCTTAATCGAAGTATAATCTTGTACTAAGTAAACTTTGTTGT
Organism: Thryonomys swinderianus; assembly: GCA_004025085.1. Lineage (NCBI taxonomy): Eukaryota > Metazoa > Chordata > Mammalia > Rodentia > Thryonomyidae > Thryonomys > Thryonomys swinderianus. The sequence goes on from PVIC010027875.1 coordinate 9,092, forward strand.
GATCACCATTGTGTCATCAGTTGATTGAAGAATCTACCACCTATCAGCTCTGATTCACCTAAGTTGATAGTTCTGGAGACTTCTCCCAACAATGTTATGTTTTTTGAAGATTAAGTATTCTTATCACATACATGATGAAACACACTTGGGAGTATGAGCTTTTAAAGATATTTAGGTAACTGAGTCTAGATTTGAACTCAGTTTTGTCTCTCCAAAACTTGAACCCTCCACCTAATACTGTATAATGACATCTGTTAAGAATCCACAGATATAGCAAGTGAAATTTATTTTTCAAAGTCGCTGATCCTAAGGAATTTCTAAGTGCTCTTGAAGGTGTACATTTGTTGACTCTAGATACATGGACCTGAGTAGGTACTACAGCAAAAGTTATTCTCCTACCACATTCTTTCCAAAAAAATCACCAAATGATGGAGACAATGAATATTAGAGGTAGGAATTCACCAGCTGTAAGAAGAAAACATCAATTTTTATGAAAGCTTTACTTACTGGTCATATATTTAGTAGAGAATGTGCTTTTTATCATGTTAATAGTACCTGAAAAAGTTTGCTAAACCAGACCCTCCTTTGCCTTCTTTTAAAGATGGAATTTGGTATGTGTCATTCATTGATAAAATTTTCAGAAACTGTCTTGAATCTCTTGAATATTTTGTTTAAAGCTGAAACCTATAGTATAATGCCCATAAATATATTTCATTTTTATGTGCTAAAATAATCTCCTAATCTGAAATTATGTGAATCTTAAGCATATACTTTTCTCAATAAGTTATCCCCTTTTATTGATCAGGGCAAATAAATAAGACTTTAATGGTCTTCTTGGCTTTTAGTTAATATCTGTGAAACTAAAATACATCTAAAGAAGACAACAGATCAATATCTACCTCTCCAAGGGAATATTTACCCTACTTAAGGAGTGAAATAGCACTGTGGTGTGTTTTACTGTTTCAGATATTCTTGTAAAGGGAGAATTTCAAAGAAATGCTTTTCAAACTCTGACTCAAAAAGGAAATCATCTTGAGAAACTGCAGACATTTGAAGCGTTAAGCAATGACCTCTAAGACAAAAAATTCACATTGAAAGGAATCCTTGGGAATTGAAATAAATGCATCAAACACAGAAAAAGCAAAAAAATAAAAAAGCCAGACAGTTTACAGTGAAATGCAGAAATAAAGTCCTGAGTGTCCCATTTCTTATGATTATTTATCAGGGAGGCTTCATGAAGAGCTACATCCAAGATACTTATATGAGACCTTTGATGGACTGATAGTCACCTTAGAACGTCCAGCTGAACTGAGTCAGCATGGTCTGGACGTGAAAGACCCACCTGAGGACTGTTGCCAACCACATGAAAAAGGGAACTGAAGGGGAAGCTGCTGGTTTTCTAGAAGAAGCTTGTGACAGCTAATTCTCCTGAGGTGAACTTGGCTGTTCTCAGAGGAGGAGGAACTCAGGTCCTCACTGTTGCTGGAAATTGCTGCTATTCTCATCAGGGGAGCCATGATCTTCCCCTGGAGCATCATTTCTTGGCTCCAATGTAGATCACTCAGCCTGGAGGCTCAGATCCTTCACTGCGGCTGCTGTAAGCTTCCCGCTTCCAGCACTGGCCTTTGATCCTCCACAAGGATTTGCGTGAGACATTACCTTGGACTCTAGACCTTTAGTTTGACAGTGTGGGACATTCCCATGGGATCCAGGCCTTCGGATGGATTCTTTAGATCTCTAGTCAGGGGACAGATCTCTTACACTCCTTTGCATTTGACTTTTTAGGTGAAAATTGTAAAATAATCATGTAAATTATGTGTCCTGTACTAAATCTATTTGCTTGCAAACCCTGACTACAAGAACAAACAGAAAACTACAAGAAAAAAAAAGGAGAAGAAGAAGAAGACAGAATTCAGTCCATGGCCCTATTTCTTTGTGCTCACAAAGCTCCCACCTGCTGTGGTTGATCATAGTCACACAAGTGTTGTATGAAGGACACCCTGTTGCTTTGGCATATACTCTGGGGAGCTATGTGACTTTTTTGAAATGTTTCTGCCTGTTCTCTGCTTCCTTATACTACTTTCAGGCTGCCTTTTACCATCCAAGAAAGGCTTTCTTCCAGCAATTTTTTCCTCAAAGAGTTTATATATTTTTTTTTAAGTAGGACTGACTTTAGCAGCTCTTCCTGTCTAGGTTTTTTACAGAAACAGAATATATTAAAAGTCTGGCACTCTGAGAAAGGTATACCAAAACAACTCAAGCATGCTACATAGTTATCTTCAGGAGATAGACATGATGTCTGTAGGGATTGCAGAAGGGAAGATAATTTAGTAATTATATTCCATAGGAGGACAGACCTGCTTCATCAGACATAGGAGGGAGCAAATAAAAAAAAAATCCTGCTAAGAGCTTGGAGGCCAGGCTTCTATTTGCAACTTTCTCTCAAATGGAGTGGCCTGGAACACTTCATTCACCTCTTAACGTGGATATGGATGTACAGACCCATATCCATATCCACAGATGTACGTGAGCCAGTGCTCTGGTTCTTTTCCAAGATTTCTGATCTCACTGGACAGGGGAGGAAGTCTAGACATCAGACAAATCAATATATGTCAGAAGCTATCCAAATTATGCCAAGGAGCAACCAAGATTGAAAACTATTGAAATTAATAGCCTCTAAGTTAGCCTCTCTCCCTAGCTATAAAACATCAATTTTCTAATGATTTTTAGGAGTTTTTACATGCATCACAGTAAAGAAGATAAGAGGAAGAAGAGAAAGAGGAAATTAAATGATCATTTTTGATTTTTAAAAAGTTATTACAGTCTGATAGACGACATACCCAATACTACCACAGAAGTAGCACATGTTGTATGTAAATTTGACATAATTCATAGCCAGATTCCTTAAAAAATGAGCCATTCATGAGCATATCTTGTAGGAGGCAGAAATCATTACATAATAGAATCAGAGAATTGAAGTTCCCTTAACCAGATTAATATAGAGTTATGACTTGAAAGGGGAAAAGTCAAGGCAGAAGAGGTCCAAGAAAGAGCAGTAAAAACTCAGTAGTTCCGCAATAGGATATTCCCTTCCAGTTTCTGAAGCTGAGACAATTATGGTGTATTAGGACCAAAAGACAAATTGAAAATAATATATAGACAGAAATTAAGAGCATGAGGCTGTTTTGAGGACAACTAGTACATGCATCTCAGGATCACATAGAAAAAGGACAGGACATCCCTATAAAGGCAGTTTGTAGGCACTTTGAGGCTGAAACTGTAAACTGTATTTTGTTAAAGTTGGGCTGGATTTGAGGATCCAAGAGGAGATAATGGTGTAGAAATCTGAATAAAGAACTCGGAGAGATGAGGGCTTAGCTAAGTCTATCACCTCGGGAAAAGAGCACCACTAGACCTGCGAGAAGGAAAAGGAGTCACTAAATATGACAGGAAAAGAGAAACTCACAACGGAGAGGAAAAACAGCAAACTGTAAAGTTAGAAACTGAAAGGAAGGGAATTTCAAAACAGGAGTGGCACCTTCTGCCAACTTTGTCAAAACCAGAAGAAGTATGTTGAGAGCAAATGCAGGCATTTGGTGGGAGGGGCGGGAGCTTTATTTAGAAAACCCGTAAAAGAGCCCCAGTTACTATGGAGAGAGAGGGGAGACTGGAGGCTTGGGGAGGAGAGGAACTGGGCGAGGACGGCTGGATGATGGAATAAGGAAGCTGGAGCAGAAAGGAACTACTTTTCATAAAAGAATTGCAAATGAATCGAGGCTCAGTCTCTTGGCTGAAGTGGAGAGAAATTGCATTCGATTGCTTGCATATCTTTTTTAGTCAAGTAAGATATGTATTCTCCATTAAAATACTTTATTTTAAAAATTTGGTTTCACTAATATTGTGTAAGTTCAACATTTTCAACATCCTGAATATGACTTGGGAAAATTCTAAGTATACTGATTCTAAGTATACTAAATTCTAAGCATACTATAATCGCTGATGATACGCTGTTTTCTTATTCATTTATTCATTGCTATATAAAGGAATGCAGTATATTAATAGTTATCCTTCGACACACACAAACTCAATTAGTAGTTCTGTTAGCTCTTTCATAAATTCTTTTAGGGTTTTTAATGTAATTTTTTTTGGTTTTTTATGCCATTTGTGCTATGAAGTACATTTCCAATCTCTCCCCTCTGTGTATACATCTTGGTTGATTGTAGAGGTAGAATTGCCAGTAACACAATAAAAATAGTGAAGCAGATATGTCTGACTTGTGCTCATTTGAGAGGATTTCATTGCTATTCAGTACTGTTTTTATAGATTTGTATTTCTGTATGTACTGAAATTAGTAGTCATTATGATTTTATGTTTGTAATATTTTTGATTCATCACAAGGGACTGCTGGTCTCAAAATTAGTCCTAGAGCCGGGTGTGGTGGCTCACGCCTGTAATCCCAGCACTCGGGAGGCAGAGACAGGAGGATTGCTGAGTTCGAGGCTTGCCTGGGCTACATAGTGAGCTCAGAGCCAGCCTGAACTACAAAGCGAGACCCTGTCTCAAAAAAAAAAAAAAAAAGTCCTAGAAAAGTTATTTTCTGAATAATCTAGACAGCTGGCATTATTACTAGTACTGTTCCTTTTTTGTTGTTGTTGTTAGAATTTGTAAATGAGTCTATCTGGGTCTAGAATATTGTATTGGGGAAGATTTTAAATTGTGAATTTTATTTCTTTCATGGAAACTGGGCTGTTTCTTCTTGAATGAGTTTTGTAGCAGATTTAAAAGAATTTATCCACTTATACATAATGTGAGAAATTTCACAAAAATTACTTTCTAATATTCCATAATTAGCACTCTAAATTATTTAAGAACTATATTGATCTTAAATTCTTTCATCCTTGATATTGGTAAATTATTATATTTCTTGGCCAATATGGTTAAAAACTAATCTTAATCTTTGCTTTCATCTAATAAGTCATTGGTTTTATTATAATTAAAAGACTACTTGGCTTCTTTTTGGTTTTTGCTATTAATATTACCATTATGTCTTTGTTTTAATTTTAACTTGCTCTCCTTTTTATAGTTTGCAAAAGGAAAGCCTAAACCATTAATTTTGAATCTGTTTTTAATATAAATTTTTATTGCTACAAATATCCTAAGTATTCTATTAATTGCATCACAGAAACACTAATATTTTGTCTTTTTTTTTTTTTGAGATGGGGTCTCACTTTGTAGTTCAGGCTGGCCCTGAGCTCACTATGTAGCCCAGACAAGCCTCGAACTCAGCAATCCTCCTGCCTCTGCCTCCCGAGTGCTGGATGACAGGCGTGAGCCACTACGCCCGGCACTGTGGTAGTGGTACTGATTGCTGGTGGGCGTGGGTCACCACGCCCAGCGTTGTATGTGGTTACTGGAATCGAACTCAGGGCCTTGCGTTTGCAAGGCAGGCGCTGGAACCACTGAGCTAAATCTCCAGCCCTGTGTCTTGTTTTTTATTCAGTTTGACTTTTCCTTATTTTTCTAACGACTTTTTTTTTTTTTTTTTTGCGCGCGGTACAAGGGATCGAACTCGGGCCCTTGTGCGTCCAAAGTTGGCGTGGTACCACTTGAGCTAAATCCCTAACCCTAATTTTTGACCTATGAATCATTCAGAGGTCAAGTCTGTAATCTACAAACTGGAAGTACTTTTCAAATATCTTTCTTAGATGTACATCTAGTTTAATTCTTATGTAGTAAAGGGAAAGTATTTCATATGGTTTTAATTCATGTAAAGATTTTAATATTTCTTTGGTGACACAGACTATGTTTCACTTGCCCTTGTGAATGGTTTCCTCTTAATAATTACACAAATCATCTACTATTGGGTTTATTGTCCTCCTATAAACATCCATTAGCTCAAGACGGTTCAGAGTCCTCAGAGCTTGAATTCCTACTTCACGATCTTGGTTTTATTGGCTCAATTTTGAGAGAGGCTTTTTGAAGCCTCTAATAAAATTGTGTATTTTCCATTTTTATTTTTCACCTAGTTTTGCTTCATACATTTCAAACCCCTGGTGTTAGGTGTACACATATTTAAGAATATTATATCTTAATGATTTGTCCACTCACCTTTCACTATGTATGGTCACCATAGAGGGTTATTTTAATAGGCTTTACTGTTTAAAGGAAAACTGAGTTCACAGCAAGATTGAACAAAGAACACAAAGCTTTCATAAACTCCTTACTCTCTCTTGTACCCAGCGTTTTTTCCCATCACCCTTACCTCTCACCAGAGTGGCAGGTTTATTATGAGCTTGGTAATATTTCTTATTTGAAAATCTCCTTCTTCCACATCGTCTAACAGCTTTAGCTTACTTTTGCTTAGTGCTTGCACAGTCCTTTGGCACCCTTTTAAATCCTAGGTACTGCAGACAAAAACAAGAATAGATCTTTAAATGTTTTTCTTTTTGAAAATCTATTTTAATGTCTCCAGATAAACAATATTTAATAAACTTTTCTTTAGATATTTCAACCCACCTTTTGCTATTTGATTTGTTTCTCCAATCTTTTTTTTGTATTATTTTTGCATTAACTAAGGATGGTTTGTTTCACCTTCAATATTGGCTTGTTATCCATATCTTCCTCTTTTTTTTTTTTTAGACAGTGTCTCACTTTGTAGTTCAGGCTGGCTCTGAGCTCACTATGTAGCCTAGGCAAGCCTCGAACTCAGCAATCCTCCTGCCTCTGCCTCCCGAGTGCTGGGATTACAGGCGTGAGCCACCATGCCCGGCCATATCTTCCTCTTTTATATTTTGAGGTTGTTCCAACATGTAAATTTTCTTTAATATTCCATAACTTGTTCTCTAATACTGTACCAATAATAATAAAGTGGAAAAATTTTGTATTTCTATGTCTTCCCTCCCATTCTTCCATCTACTGATATGCTAGTGTTTACACGTTATAAACTCCACAATACACTGTGAACAATTTTGGTTTAAGTGACTGATCATTCCTTTAAAAAATTATAAATAGTCCTTTCTGGTTCTTGACTATACACAGATCTGGCAAATTCTGCCTATGCCATCATAAACCCTTGACGAGTCATAGAAGTCATTTTGGATAAAAAGAGACAGGCGGGAGTAGTGACATCCAAAAGGAGGAATATCCACAAGCGGAGAAAGGACCTAGAACTCAGAGGACCATGAGGAATAAAATACACAGGCTATGAAGAAGACAGAGGCTATGATGAGCAGTCCTGCTATCTGAGGAACTGGATCTGGGAAGGAAGACATTTTGGATCCTCCAGTCCTGCTGGCTTCCACCTGGTGAAACACAGCTACCACATGGAGAGGAGAATGGGCTGTCTCCACCGAAGGCTTTGTAGAAATAAGATGTAGGCTCCATGATCAAAGCCACGCTTCAGCAGGAATGAGGGTTGAGATGAATTACAGAGCCCTTATGGCTGTCCCTATAAGTTGGGAAATCAGCTTATGGAACCATGAGGCATTTAGATAGTGTTTTGTTGTAAGACACTACATTTAAGCATTTTGTTGTTGTGGATTAGGAGCTAAGTGATAGAACCTGGAGTTTCTCAGTAAAGAACCAGAGATTTGGTGAAAGCGAGAAGAAGGGGATTGATTCAAGGACATGGGAGAGAGTGGGAAGTATTTCTTGATATTTGTGAGGAATTTGCTAGCAGAATTCAAGAGGTGATGGATAATCCCTCAAACCCAGTGAAAGCTCAGAGGTAACAGGCAATATTAACTTGTGAAAGACAGACCCCTATGAATCTCAAATGCATAACCTTAGCATCAAAAGCTCAAGCTGTGTTGAAATAACTGTAGCACTAAATGGTAGAGTCCCTTGAAACCACCTGTGTTTGCCCTCAGTTTCACTTAGCAGAAGATGGCCCTGATAGTTTTGTGTTCTTTGTGTTATGTAGTCTGGACATCTGCATGTTGATTGTTACTCTAGGTTACTCACCAAAGTGCAAAGCAATCTTCACACAATTTTATATACTCAAAAGTTAAGATCCTTTCCCAGCCACTGAAAGGCCAACTGTAACTTTTATCCTACTTACTTATTTTTAGGGTCCAAACATAAATGTCAATATTTAACAATACTTTAAGACATTCCTTAAAGGCATGTCCTAATGGCACCATATTGATTTTAGGCATAAAATAAGTTTAAGAAACATAAGTTATAAAATTCAGAAACAAGACAGATCATTTGGTGTGAGGTGGTGGCTTTGAAGGCTTCATAGAAATAAGATGTGGGCTCTATGATCAAAGCCACTTTGCAGCAGGAATGAGGGCTGAGATGAATTACAAGGACCAAGAGATGAATGAGATGAACGAGACACACACACACACACACACACACACACACACAGAATTTCTAAGTGTCCTGGCACATTAGGGATGAGAAGCAATTTGACTGGATGGAAAGCTGGAGATGCTGAATTCCTATAGGTAAGTAAGACCACAAAGGTGTGCGCTATGAGAAGGTTGGTACCAGGATGATGAGAAACAAGGAGAGAGTGAGTGAGGGAAATGTCAGAATGAAATGAATACAGAATTTAGAGAGTGCAATGTTACCCGGCACAATACAGTTCAGTGGCCCTTTATTAGCAAAGAGGTCAGGGTTTTGAATCTGACTTAGGCACATGATTTCTACCCCTCACTTTCCCTGGATTTCAACGACGTGATGTACAATGGGATGAGAAGAAAAATGATCTAGAATCCTTGTTTTTATCCTGTCAAAACAAAAATGAATTTTCAGCAGAGCTAGTCCCTTTCCAGGTGGAAAATGCCAGGGACCAAGCAAACTGGCTTCACTTTTCTTATTCTTCTGCTCTGAGCTTGAGGATCAATGCATATGTACAGAAACTTCCCTAGAGTTTACCCTTGGCATCCCCAGTATCTCTGCAGCTTTCTGAATCTGGAGTTCCTGGGCTGGGACTCAGATTCTTGGAACAGCCGACTTTATTTGCAAAGTGTGTATGCTTGTGCTTATAGCCCTGTATTTTTTTCCCTAGAAAGAAATCCCGGAGCTGAGCCCTATGTTCCACATAGAACATAGGTTCTGGGTTTAGGATTCCATTCATGATGCCTACTATCTGGGTCTTAATCCTGGAAGCCTTAGTGTTTGTTCACCCATCTAAGAGGAACTTGGTGATTTTTTTTTTTTCCTCATCTCTGGCACAGGTGCGTTGACAGTTTAGGATCTGACCGACACCCCACTTATCCTTTCATTTAACTGATCTTCAGAATGGCCCTTTTATAACTGAAACCTTCTTCCCTCCCTGCTCTTCTCCCAGTTCAATCCCAAACAACTTGCCAGTTTTCCTCCCATCGCCTGCTTGCGTAGGTCGAGCATCTGGTGTCGTGTGACGGGCCTGGCGAGAGGTATCCCAGGCCTCACGCTGAAGCTCAGCACCAGCGAAGGACTCAAGGGGAGAGGACTCGTGGGGCTCGTGAAGGCAAGTTTAGAAACTTTCATCGCTCTCGCCCTGATATTTCTCCCGTTGAAATTACACAGCAGCCTTGACTATGCAAACCCGGGGCAGAGGCTGCCAGGACAGGAGTCTGGCAGAAGTTGCTCTGGCAGGAGTAGGCCCCTCCACCCGCTGTCCGGGCCAGAGTGTCCTGGAGGCCGAGTACCGCGCGTGCCTGAGCTCCCTGTATCTCTCTCGCTGTGATGGGAGAAAGGGACAATGCTCCATGGGACGCCTGCCAGGGGTCTTGTGGGACACGCTCTGCAGATAGAAGTGGAGTGGCTGTGATGCCAGACGTCTCTCAAGAGCGATTTTACCTCCACAAGACACTGATCCTGTTTATTTATCTCACTTAAAATGACCCAGGAGGAACAAGCCCCTCTAACGGAAAATGTTCTACCTGGATGTTTGCATGATTCCAACAAAGTCATAAACATCCTCATTTTCACAGGAGAATGATATTCCTCAACATCTATCCAAGGAGGCCTTGCAGGCTTTCTAGTGGAGGAGTATTTCAGGCACGTTTCTGTTTAGATGTCAAAATCTGTCAAACCTACGTGGTGCCGCTCTGAGACCGCGTCTGTTCCCGTTACTGCAAACAGGGGAGACAATTCACACTCATAAAATTTAAGCAGAGTTCACTGGAGAGCAAGAAATGGGCTTCCTGACGGGTTCCTTGCATCCAGAGTAGGCATGTAAATTGAAAGAGAGGGCAAGACAGGGAAGCAACTACGTGGGCAGAGGTGATCCGGTTGATGAGAGAGAAATGACCTTCGAGGTCATCCATCCTCTTATACCTGATCTTCCTGGAGTAGGGCTGTCCAAGCCGGAGCCGGTGATGGGATTCTAACGGGTGGAACTTGTTGGTTCACCAGGTTGATGGGTTGCCTATATTTGGTCTCTCTCAATACTGTAATTTGGGCATTTTAATAATTCCTTTCTTTGTGGGAAAATAGAACATTTTTGAAAGAATAAAATGATTTTGACTTGTGCTTCTTTTCTGAGTCAGTTGGTGGAAAAATCAATGTGAAAGAAAGAAAAACAGGGGAAGAAAGAATGGAGGTGTCTTTACAATTCTGTAAGAAAATAAAAATCCAACATTACCGAGAGGTCAGTCCACATATATCCCAGGTTGCCTTAAGCCATTTTCCCAAGTGCATACTATAACATCTGGAAATATAAAATAACACTTACAGAAATAAAGTCCTTTAATGTGGCCCTGGATGTTACACCCAGAGATCTCGCCCTTTTTAAAAATTCATTTATTTATTTATTTATTTATTTATTTATTTATTTATTTATTTATGAGACAGGGTCTCGCTTTGTAGTTCAGGCTGGCCCTGAGCTCACTGTGTAACCCAGGCAAGCCTCGAACTCAGCAATCCTCCTGCCTCTGCCTCCCGAGTGCTGGGATTACAGGTGTGAGCCACCACACCCAGGATTGTGGTGTGTGGTACTAATTGCTGGTGGGAGTGAGTCACCACGCCCAGCATTGAGTATGTGGTTACAGAGATCAAACCAGGGATTTTAGCACTTGCTAGGCAGGTGGTGGAACCACTGAGCTAAATCTCTGGCCCGCCCTTTTATTTATGTAATCTGAGACAGCCTCCCCAATTTCTGGGGCAATGAAATGGGTGGATTTGAAGAGCTCTGAGATAGCTAAACCTGCATGCTGGGCGAGCCGCTCAGAGGGTCTCTTGTCCTCTCCCAGTGAGCCACACAGGTGGGCTCCCCTCTAAGCACCCAGAACTTGGGTCTTCCCTTTACGTGACATTTTGCTGCCAGAGCACTCGGTTGGGAAAAAGTCAGAATAATATTTTTATTTTTTTTTAGACAGGGTCTCACTTTGTGGTTCAGGCTGGCTTTGAGCTCACTATGTAGCCCAGGCACGCCTCAAGTTCAGCAATCTTCCTGTCTCTGCCTCCTGCATGCTGGGATTACAGGCGTGAGCCACCATGCCCGGCACTGTGGTATGTGGTATTGATTGCTGGCGGGCGTGAGTCTCCATGCCCAGTGTTGTATGTGGTTACTGGGATCAAACTCAGGACCTTGTGCTTGTGAGGGAGGCCCCAGAACCACTGAGCTAACCCTCTGGCCCCAGAATAGTATTTTGAGACTTAGGATGAGTACGTGAAATGGCCAAAGAAGAACTAGAAACATAAGACCTAGCTCAGCAGCTGAAAGGCCTCTGCTCAAAGGAAGCACTGAGTAGCTGGGATTACAAACTCCTTCTCCTCTCAATTCTACTTAACGTGCACATGAGCATAGCTTCAGTTGTTTTCCTCCAGTGGTATTTTCTTTCTGTGGAGAAAGCACCCATTCAGAGACATGGAGAACCAGAAGACTGAACTTTGGACATTCCTCCCCTGCACACCTGGTCCTTCCATTGAGGCTCTGATCTTCCTGGTTTCTTTTCCTTAGAGAGTCTGTTTCTAAAGCATTTGTTTAGAACACAGAATGCATGCAATACACATGCACTTTGTGAGAAATGGAGCAAAGTGGTTAGAAAGCTAGAAAAATATCATTATTGTGTGTGGTATTTCATATAAGTGTCATTCAGCATGAGAAGCTTTACTTTATGGATAAGATTGTCTTTACCCTTCACATATCCTCCGTGAAGCACTTAATACTATTTTCCTTCCTACGTTAGAGTGGACCTTTAAAGCAACTAAGGTCACAGGGTTTTATAGTTAAATTCTTTACTGTCAGGCATTGAATGTATACAATGTTGTTAAAATACACAGTGAATGTTTAAATTGAATATTGACTACAGTAGGAGATATGCTGTCCACAGTCTCTTTCCAAAACACTCCCTTTGCTCCAAATGCATTTATTCCATCATTCTTATAACTCCCCTGAAGCACTTCTGGAAGTCTTTGCTCCTCAGGTCTCGCGAGGTGAGATCAGTGAATTCGGCTGTGCGGTGCTGTCCTGAGACAGTCCAGTGTGTCTCTTCCAGCCTATCCAAGGGTTGTGGTGTTCTGACTTCCTCAAAGTCAGAATGAGTGAAGCCACTGGCCATGGCCATGAACCTTTTACTGTAATAAAATGTAAACATTCACCATCATTTTCAATAGCACTTCTTTCACTTATATATCCTTGATGGGATCTGTCTTAGGTACCATGCTATTTAGGTACCATGCTATTAGGTACCATGCCATTTTGGTCTTATCATATTTCATAGAAGCAAAAGTGACCCACCCCAAATAACTTCTCCCTTGAGTTCTTTTACTCCCCACAGCAGATAACCTCTTTGCCCAGTGGAACCCTTTAATTATGAAATCTACACTGACTGGAGGTCTAGGATTTATTTTAGAGAGTTTGATGGACACAAGAAAGCACCGGTGTTTGTAGGATTAACTTCAGGCCTCAGATTGGCTAAATGTTTATCTAGACATCCAACGAATGAAAAGTCTTAACTACTCATAAGCTCAACCAAATCTGAAACTGTGAAAGCATAATCCAGCCCTCAGACATCTCTTACTTAGCAAGCAATCACCCGAAATACCCTATAACTGTGGAATCATGTTTGCATTCTAAACAGAGCAAGTGTTTGCTGGGGTGTGAAAACCCCCACAGAAACTGCTTGCCTAGTTTTATGAACCCATTTGTCTAGAGGATGATGACAGCCCCACAGTGGCAGGTCATACCGCGCCAGCCCTGTCACTTCTCCTTTAAGTGGTGCCTCAGGAAATTAACTCAGCCTAGATTCTGCATCCGTGTTTGGTACCAGTGCCCAGAGGTCTTAAGAGTGAATACGTATTCGACACCTGTTTATCTTTGCCAGGAGGTTGTCATGGGAGCCAGGGTGATATTGAAGTGAAGTCCTTTGAGGAGAGGGGGTAGGAACTGGATATATTTGCTTCGTTCTATTTTCACTGCCTTCCACTGTTTGCCAAAAGGTCAAGTTTCTCCCACCTCTCTATCAGCACTTCCCAACCGGCCTGTCTTGTGGTGTCTGGACATTGCCAGAGCGCTGTAGCAGGACGGGCAGTGGAGGCTGACAGAGAAGACAGAAGTGTGTGCTTACGTGTCTGATCAGTGCAGTTGAAAGGGCTTTCATCTTGGCCTTTGAAAAATTCTTAAATTGTTGAGTGTTGACAGAAAATGAACGGCGTTTTCAAAAAGTGTGCCCTGTTATCCTGTCACCGTGAGTGACCAGACAAAGAGAGGTAATGGAGACACAAAATGAGGTAGAATAATTCTAAAAAGTAGTAACCTAGATGAATCTTAGGGCAAAAGTTAGAACCATAGTGGGAAATGCTTTCTTGACCTTAGATTCTATGACTTTGAAATGTCAAACCTTTCATGTGACTTTAGCTTTTATATTCACCTATACTGAAAGAAAGAAGAAATGTTTTTAAAATTTTTAAAATCTTAATCTCCAAATGAATAAATGAGCTTCCAAGTGTTCTTTTTTTCCTTTATAAGGTTAAAGATGAATACATGCTCTCATTTCCTACAAGCCAATGCTAAACGTAATTACATAATTTTTTTCAGCTGGGTGTGGTGGCACATCCCTGTAATCCCTGTACTCAGGAGGCTGAGGCAGGAGGATCACTGAAAGTTTGAGGGCAGCCTTGGCTACATAGTAATTTCAAGTCCAGGATGAACTACACAGCAAGACCCTGTCTCAAAAAACAAACAACTAAGTAAACAAACAAACAAAACAAAAGGATTATTCCAAAGCATCTTGATCTTAAATATAAATGTGGACTCACACATGCAGGCACAAACTCACCCATCTTTGTTTCTGTTTTTCTTTATCAACTTACTGCTCAGTCCTAAACTTTGAATTCTGAACTCGTGCAAAGCACTGTGCTGAAAAGTCTCATCCATCCTGGCTCAGCAGGTCTCTAAGATGCCAGGGTTTGAGTCCCTGCTCAGAGTAACCCAGGCCCACAGCCACCTAGTCAGTGAAGCCTGATTTCTCAGCCTCTGATTTTGTAAACTTT
>PVIC010027876.1:0-23577 GCA_004025085.1 Thryonomys swinderianus
GCCTGTCATCCCAGCATTCGGGAGGCAGAGGCAGGAGGATTGCTGAGTTTGAGGCTTGCGTGGGCTACACAGTGAGCTCAGGGCCAGCCTGAACTACAAAGTGAGACCCTGTCTCAAAAAAAGTGGAAATACTGACCTTCTACTTGGTACATCAGGATGCTTTGGCGGGTTTGAGGCGGGGGGCACATCGCAGGGATAGCGACTGCTGTCCACGGAGGCCACCCCACGTGCAGGCGGGTCTCTTCAGCACTGCCCGAGCAGAGGCTAACGGCTGTCACTGGAAAGCCCTTTCTCTGCATGCCTCCTATCACCCCCTGACCCTCCTCTCGCCCGGGGCTGAGCCTCCCCTCCCCAGCAGTTTGGGAAACCCCGATGCTAAGGTGCAGGGCTCAGGTCACCCAAGGATAGTTGTCTTTGTCCTTATCAGTTGCTCTTAAATGCAGGTGAGTCCACGAATGTGGAGGTGAGTGCATCCCGTCACAGGTGGGGGCGTCCGCGGGGGGCTGCTCTGTCTGGCACAGGACCCCGGCCCGGGGCGGCATCTCCTCTCTCCTTCTCAAATGCTCCCCCAGAACCCGGTCCAGGAAGTGATCTGGTCAAGCATCGCCAGGCCCCGCAGAGTGTCCCAAGCCCACAGCCCGCGGCCCTGCCCCTGTGGCCCTGCCGTGGTGGCCGGGATGGGTGCCCTGACCCTGAAGACCCCAGAGCTCCCAGGCCCTTTCCTCCCACCCCCTGGCAGCTGTGCCCGAGAAAGTGATGGAAATTTCGCCCTTTCCTCCCTTTGACATTTGCGGGCCGTCTGGCACCATGAGAAGTGGAAGCTACCACAGCGCCAGGCTTTCCCAATCAGCAGGCAGCCCCGGTCCTCAGCAGCCAATCCCAATAGATCAGAGGACACAGGTCACCAAGGTCACGTGCGTGGGCTGCACACTGGCAGCCGACCTTTGAGGGTCACGCTTTTCCTGCACTTGGGACACACATGTTCCAACACTGTGGCACACGGGGGCCATCTCCAGGAGCTTCTGGCCCTGAGCGGGCACCACCACAAAGGCTCTGCAGTGAGCAGGCGGAAAGGGCACAGGCCAGGCTGGGTGGGGTGGGAATCACAATTTTCCCTGCAACATTTCACAGTCAAAATGAAGGCGCTTGGGTCTAAGGGAACAAAATACCAGCATCTTACGCAGTTCCTGGGGGGCTGTTTCTGGGGGTCCCTGGCCCACCAGCCTCGCCACTCTCCTGACCTTGGTGGCTGTCCCCGCCAGAAGGTGCCCTGCCCACTGTCCTCTGATGAGAAGTGGCCTTGGACCCACCGGCAGCACCCTGGGTGTTCAGGCAGCAGGCGGGCACGGGACGGTGATCTCAGTGGACCCATGTCCGGGAAGGGCAGCGCGGTTCAGCCACCCATTTCTGGTCCGGTGGCTCACGGCTACATCTGCCCGGATGGGCACAGCCCCGGCTGGTTCCTTGTGGCATCTGCTCTGCTCTTGTCTGGTGGTGCGGAAGTGGCGGTCCCAGGTGGGGGCCTGGCCGGGCACCCCCGAGGGCAGCCCCTCCCACAGCGCTCCCCAAGGGCAGAGCGGTGGCCAGACGGCCGTCCCGGGGCGGGGGGGGGGGACACAGAGCACAAGTTCAGGCACGGCCCCCACCCTGGGGTGTCTAACGGCCCTCCCCCAGCGCCTGCCTGCAGCCCTCCGCTCTGGGGCCAGGGGTGGACAGGAGCAGCGTGCCGGGGCCCACGTGCACGCCGGCCTGTCCCTGACACTGCAGGCCCCTGAACTCTGCTCTCCTGTGGAAGCCTGGCGGCCCCAGAGCACAGAGACCCCTTGCTGGGAGGAAGCACCCCAGTCTGTGGGCCAAACGCGCAAGGCGCCTGGCCACGGGGGAGGCGGCCTGGGGCCCGGGGTGGGGGAAGCCCCATGCCAGCTCCCCCGCGCTCCACCCGAAGCTCGGAGTGGGGCTGGCACCAACATAATCAGGGTGCACACGGTGGGGGGGGGGGGTCCGAGAGGCCACAGACTATAACACCGCAGATTCTCCATCCAGAGGCGGCCGGAGGCCTCGCGGGGGACCTCGGCGCAGGAGCGGCGGCGGAGCGCGGCGGGGTCAGGCCCCCCGGCAGGACGCACACGGGCGGCGCGGGCGGGGGCGGGGCCGGGCCGGGGCGGCGCCTAGAAAAGGAGGCGCGGGCCGGGGTGCGGAGCAGAGACCTGCAGGGCTGGCACGGGGTGCGGGAGAGCGCAGGAGCGGGGCAGCCAGGCGCCCGCGCCCTTGCCACCGGACATGGTGGGCCACCTGCATCTCCAGGGCGTGGGCGGCCTGAAGGGGCAGCGCCGCGAGGGCCAGCTGGACAGCCCTGACTCGGGGCTGCCCCCCAGCCCCAGCCCGCCTTTCTACGCCCAGGCGCCCGGCATCCTCGACAGTGGCCGGGCGGGGGCCCCCGGGGCTGCCTCAGAGCCCCCCGGCTCCGGCTCCGGCGAGGCCGGAACGGTAAGGACGCGCCCCTCCCGCAGGACCCGCCGGGGCCCCAGGGCGCTGCCCCGCCCCCAGACAGAGGTGCTGTCTGCGTCCGGCCCAAGCTGGACCGCAGCCTTGGGGAAGCCAGCCTGCCCTGGGCCCCGAGCGGGCGGAGCCTCCCCCAGGCCCCTGGCTGCTGGCCGGGCGGGAGGGGCTGAGGGCGAGCCGCCGAGGCTGACAGGGTGGGGGTCCCGGCAGTGTCCCCGTAGGCACCCCTTTGCACCTGGCACAGGGGCCCCAGCTTGGCTGCCCACGGTTGTCACTTAGGGGACTCTGGAGGGGACCCACACCTTCCCCCTGCCATCTGCCCTTGTTGAATTGGTATTGGGCAGACCCCGGCGCCGGGTTTAAAGAATGTGCCCAGTGTTTTGAAGGTGCAGCAGAACTGGGAGAGTCCCATCTTGAACCAAATCCTGCAGTGAACTTGAACTTAGCATGATCTGTTGGAGGCGTGGGGGTCGTGGGCGCTGGGGGTGTGGGCACAGCGCTGACCTTGCTTTCCGGAGGGGACAGCTCGTGCTGGACTTGGCACACCTGCGTGGGGGAGGGGAGCCACACCTGAGGTGGCAGGCCCCTGACCCGGGCCCCACTGGGGCTGCAAGCATAGTGCCGAGGGGTCCTGCTGGCTGCCCACCCAGGGGCCTCCCACCGGAACAGGGCCTGGGTCGCTCGTCCTGGCCGTGCTGTTGGGGTTAGCTTCCCCTTTCCTTGCTAGCCAGATGCGAGCTGTGGAACTGGGGCACTTCTGGAAGCAAAGTCGGGTCCCTCCCCGGAGGCGGTTCTGGGGCCTGTCCTCCCCACCAGGAACGGGCCGCTTTCCGGGCATGACCCTGTCTAACTTCACTGCATGCCTGTGGCTGTCTGTGCTCCCTTTATCCCCGTTTTTAGAGGGAAGCTGAGGCACGGGGAAGGTCAGCAAGGGGCCCAAAGCTGGGACAGAGCCCGGGGATCCTGGGCGGAGGGTGCCCTCAAGCCGGCCGCTCTCCTGCCTTCCCCTGAATAATGATTAGTTTCTTTAAATTATTCTAATAAAAGTAACCTAACTTCTGGGTACCTGTGGGGCTTGAGACGCTACTTGTAATAAACCAAGCCATGGTTGCCGTGGCCCGGCCCCCGCCCCATGGGCCCAGACTGCACATTCTCTGCTGTGGGCTGTGGCTCGTCTGGGGCCCCCAGTGCCCGATCTCAGGGCCCTCGGGACGCAGGTTTCAGAGGCACTGGAAGAGGCAGGCCATGAGCGGGGCCGGTTCCTTGGCATCCCCTCCATGCCGGTGTCACCGCACCCAGGGCAGATGCCGGTTACCGACACACCAGTCTTAGCGGAGTCAGTGGTGCCACCGGGGCCGCCGCCCCGCCCCCAGCCCCGCCGCCCGGGTCCTTGGCGCCTGTCAGCCTCACCACGACCCTGGCCATGACCGCCGGTCAGCCTGTGCTTCTCCTTGTCAGAGACCCTGTGCCTGGTACGCTTCCCGGGGACTCAGGGCTTTAGACTAGCCCCGATGAGAGGCCAGGGGACGAGGGGCCGGGACGGGGCACAGGGCCCCCCCCACCTGACCGCAGGTTTCCCGGCTCACTCTGGGAGCCACCCCGTCAGGCCACAGGGACACAGCAATGAGCTAGAAATTCACGGCTTTTGGCTTCATGGAACTGGCATTCCAGTGGGATGGCCCAGCTTATACCTGTGATGCACCACTGGGTGGGTGACAAGCACCCGGAGAACGCCGGCAGGGAGGGCCGCTGCTTTGGAAGGTGGCCCAGGGTCGAGGACGTGATGCTTAACAGACGTCTGAACACACCGGGATGAACATGAGGCTTTCAGGGCCCAAGTGTGTCTCAGGCCGAGAGAAGAGCAGGCGCAAAGGCCCTGGGGCACAGAGGATCCGGGGGCGGCCCTGTCTGCACGCGGGGCCTGCTGTGCCACGGACCAGACAGCAGGGGCCGGGCCATGTGGGCGGGGACAGTGAGCTGAAGGGGCTCTGCCCCTCGGGCCCAGGCCCGCAGCTCTGGCACGGGCAGTTGACGGAGTCAACTGTCCTGCCCGCAGAGCTGTGGGCACTGGGCGGACAAAGAGGCAAGGGGCGGTGCTTCTCCCTGCTGGAGAAAGCAGTGGCCACAGAGGCCGCAGGTGGCGCCGGGAACCTGGCACTGTGTTCTGGGGTGCTTGTCCCTGTGCAAGCCGAGGAGGCCCAGATGGCGCAGTGATGGGGTGACAGGCCCGTGCTCGCATCTCTGCCAGAGACTTAGGGAAGCCCCGGTGAGTGGCGCCTGTGCCCATCCTCAGCCGTCCTGGGACGCCGGGCTTCTCTCAGCTCCATCTCCACTCTGCCATGGTGACACGGAGCATGAGAGAGGGCACCGCGGGATCCCAGGAGCGGGTGCCTGGGCTCTGGAAGGACAGACAGGTGAGGGACAGACACGTGGGCGGGTGAAGAGCTGGACAGACGGGGGGTGGGATGAAAAGATGGGCGCATGCATGGATAGACAAACGCCTACGGACCAGTGGACAGATGGTTGGGTGAGCAGACAGACAGACGATGGACAGATGGAGGACAGGCGACGAACGCAGGGGCCAGCTCCCCGGGGGACTCACGGTGCTGGCGTTGGCACGTACGTGGGGCAGCATGGCGGGCGGCCGAGGCGGGAAGACCTGTTTGCAGCGAGGGAGACTGAGGCCTGTACAGGTGCAGACTGGCGCCTCCTGCACTCGGGCGCCGGCCTGCTGCGAAGCCCACGGAGCCTCTGCTCCCTGTCCTTGCGAGTCCCCTGTAGGCCGGGCCGTGCAGCTCCCTCTGCGGCGGGAGTGTGAGGAGAGTGAGCCTCGAACTGCCCAGACGCCCCTCCACGTCCCACCCCCGGGCCCAACCTGTGTGGTGCCACCTGCGTGTTCTGTGGCAGCCCCATGAGGCCGGGCCGGCTCGGCACGTGCTCTTTGGGGACCACTGGGGCACGGGGAGATCCCCAGGCCCTTGACCCCAAGACACAGTCCTTGCGCCGTGCACTGGCCAGCAGACCCTCACAGGACGGGACACGGCCGCTCTGACGGGCCCCGGGCGAGGTCGGGAAGTGAGGGATACTCGTGTCTTGGCTTCCTTGGCTGGCGGCGCTGGGCCAGCCCGGTCTGTCTCCCCAGCCTCATCCTCTGTGTCCCTCAAGGACGCTGCTCACTGCACTCTGGGCCAGAGGCCTGTCCTCGGCTGCTTCTCCTTGTGGCGGCCTCTGCTTACAGGGAGAGCCTGGTCTGGCGGGCACTGTGTGCCCACGACGGCCCCCCCTGTGGCCTGTTGAGGAAGCCAGCCAGTCCCTTCCCCATGTGCCCCCCGCAGGAGCACGGGAACCGTGTCCAGGGCCAGGCAGGCCACAGCCGGCCGAGCCGCCCACCACCGTGCCTTTCCTTCTGGGCGGCTGGGCTGTGGGCCCAGGCAGGTGCTGTGTGCAGCCAGGACTTGACCTTGTGGGACTCACTGGCATGGCTGAGGGTGGCCTCAGCCCTGCCCTGCTCCCCAGAGTCCCCTGCCCCCACAGGGGAGTGGGGTGTCCCCGGCTGCCCAGCCAGAAACGGGCTCTCCTGGGCTCAGGAAGGAACCGGGGGCCTGGAGCAGGTGGGACAGCGGAGTCCCCGGCCCGCAGATGGCTGCTCCTGTGGCCCTGCACCCGACTGCAAGGGAAGCCACGCCCTGGGGAGCCACAGCTCAGCAGGCTCAGCGAGGCCGCGAGGGATGACCCCATCTGGCCCAGCCCGGAGTGGCGCCTTGTCTGCTGCCTGTGGCCAAAGGGCCCCCCTCGCACCCCGTATTTTGTAGAAGAGCCGGTGGGGGAGTGCTGTGGCTCAGATGCCCTTTGGAGAGAGAATTATTTTATACACACAGTCGTGGGCCAGCGCTGGGTCTGGGGCTGACCCGACAGGCAGCCCGAGTGCAGCAAGCACTGGGGGCTCACGGGTTCCGCTCTCTGGGCCTTGGAACAGCCACCAGGAGGCCAGTGCCTGGAGGACAGGGTCCTGAGGCCAGGTGACCCTCTGCGTCCAAGCACCGGGCCCTGTCCCTGCTCGGCTGTGCCCGCTCTGTCCCTGTCCCTCTCCCCAGTTCCAGTCAGGGGTGCTGAGGGGCCATTTACACTGAGGGCAAAGGAGGAGGACGGAGGGAGGGGAGCAGCCGCTGACCCGGCCAGGACGAGGGTGGGCCAGCTCGGGGGGCCTGGCCTGCCGAGAGCCCTCAGTGGCCACCGCGTGCTTGTGGGTGGCGAGGTGACTGGGGCAGAACGCGGGCAGAGGTGTCGCGGAGGGCGCAGCCGGGAGAGGCCCCGGGAAGGGAGCAGGCAGCCAGGCCGCCTGTGCCCAAGGCCGAGCGCGGCTCGGGCCTCAACTTCGCCCTGAGCTCGGGAGCCGGGCTCCTGCGCAGCGTCTTCCCACGCGCGGGGCCCAGGGCCTCCCTGGCTTCCCTCGCTTCCGCTCTGGGGTCACCGGTCCTCCCGCGGTAAGGACGAGGTTCCCAGCCCGGGACGGCTGCACCAGGGCCCTTAACTTGGCAGCGTCCGCAAAGGCCGTGCCGGGAGTGAGTCCACCGCAGGTTCTGGGCGGACGTGAGGTTTGGGGGCCTGTGTCCCCGCGCCCGGCTCTCTCCATGGTGTCCTGGCTCTGTCCTCATGGTCCTCCGTGGGCTTGTCCTGTCCTGGCCGCTGTCGCCCACCTGTGCCTGCCCTCCGTCACCCTGTCCCCACCTGCGGGCAGGCCGAGCCGGGGGCCGGGCCGGGCGTCTGGGTTCTGGGGTGCAGGGGGCTCGGGGCTGAGTCACTTGGAGCTATTTAGGGGTGAGGAAGGGGCGGGCTGGAGCCTCTCTGGGTTGGCCCCCACCCAGGCTGGCAGGAGAGGAAGGGCAGTAACTGACAAGAAGACGGAACACTGCACTGGAATAAAATCATCCCACACTTGCAAATTTTTTTTTTTTTTCAGACAGGGTCTCGCTTTTTCAGACTGGCCCTGAGCTCACTGTGTAGCCCAGGCAAGCCTCGAACTCAGCAATCCTCCTGCCTCTGCCTCCCGAGTGCTGGGATGACAGGCGGGAGCCACCACGCCCAGCACTTGCAAATAGTTTTCAGGCCAAAGTTGACCGTGGTAACCGAGAGCACTAGAAGTGAGATCTCAGGGGAGAGAAGCCAGTGTGAAACCCCTGCAGGGCTGTCAATGACAGACAGACAGACAGACAGGGGTTTTCCTGGGGTGAGGAAGGGGTAAGGAGGCCCCGAAGTGGAATCCAGGGTACAGAGTTCTTCAGGAGCGAAGAGTGGGGAGGGCGCACTGGAAGCCAGTCCACGTGGGCTCCAGGCTGAGCCGTGGGCACAGGGTATCTGTTTTCAGGGTCAGTCTGAGGTGAGAGCCGTGGCTTTAGGCACAGTTTGATCTAGGCCCGCAGTAGCGTGGGGCAAGACTGGACCTTTTGTTATCTCTGATCCCTGCACTCCCAGGCGCTGACTCGGGCTTCTGGGCTTTGGGGGGCAGAGCCAGAGCGAGAGGCCATTGCCAGAGCCCCTCCCGGAGATGTCTGAGGAGGCCGCGGGCTGCCGGCAGCAGGGGTCCCGGCAGGCGGGCTCCGGAGGCTGCACGAGCCTGCCTCGAGCCAGAGCCCGACAGCTCGGGGGAGCTGAGGCTCCTGGACCCCAGGACCAGTGACCCTGGCACCTGCGTCTCTCTCACAGCCCCCTGCCCCCTTCCGAGAGGCCCTGGGACCCAAGACGAGGCCCCGGATGCTGCCAGTTGTGTTTGGGGAGAGCATCGAGGTGGACCCGGAGCCCACGCAGGAGATCCGGTGAGGGCTGAGGGGCCGGGTGGCGCAGCGCGGCAGAGAGCCTGGCAGGGCGGCTGGGTGCAGCCCCACGGTGGGGGCTGTGGCAGCGGCCAGGGACACACTGCTCACCGGGTGGGTACCAGGGGCGCTGACTTGGAAAGCCTGTCTGGTGCGGCGTGGCCGCAGGCAAAGGAGAGGCTGCACACGCCGTCACCGCAGTGCCAGGTCTCCATCCTCACCCTTCAGACCTTGGGGGGCATTAGAGAAAAGGCTGGTGACCCCCTTTGGCCCCTGCAACAGCACCACTCAACGCTCCTTCCTGCCCACATATCCCCTGAGCCGGTGCTTTCCCACAGCACCTGCTTTTTACCCCAGCAAACAAGATCATGGGCTGCGATGAGGCGTCTTTTTTTTGTTTGTTTTCCTGGTGCCGGAGATGAGTGCAGGGCCTTGCCAAGCTACACCATCAGCCTCTTCCTTCGGAACTTTTTTGAAGCAAGGTCTTGCAGTATCACTAAGTTACCCAGGCTGGGCTTGAACTTGGCAGTCCTCCTGCCTCAGCCTCCCACTGTGTCGAGACTGATCCCAGACATGCACCAGCACCTCAGCTTCTCCTCTCCGTTCTGCTCTGAACTGAGTGGGTGCCTCGGCCTCGCTGTGCCCCTCCTGACCTTGACACTGCAGGAGGAGTCCCGGGGCTAGAGCAGGTGGCCGGCAGGGTCCACTCCCGGGCTCACGACGCTCTTCCTCCCTCCCAGCTGCAACTCGGAGGTCAAGTACGCGTCCGAGAGGCACTTCCGGGACAAGGTGTTCTACGCGCCGGTGCCCACGGTCACGGCCTACAGCGAGACCATCGTGGCGGCGCCCAACTGCACGTGGCGCAGCTTCCGCAGCCAGCTGACCCTGGAGCCGCGGCCGCGCGCGCTGCTCTTCCGCAGCACGACCATCATCTTCCCCAAGCGCGCGCGCCGCTCCTTCCGCACCACCCTGCACTGCAGCCTGGGCCGCCCGCGCCGCTCCTTCACGGCCAGCGTGCAGCTGCGGCTGTGCGGGGCGCCCGCGGCGGGGCTCTGACGCTGCCCGCCCCCGAGGACGGCCCTGAAGCCGCGTGGGAGGGAAGGGGCTGCACAGGCCGGCCGGCCGGGCAGGCCTTGCGGTGGAGGGCGCACGCGGCTGCTGGAAGGGGCACCGCAGAGGCGGCAGCGCCCGTGGCCCGGGCAGCCAGCAGCCAGGCAGTGCAGCTGGAGGGACGGAGTGCTGGGCCTTCGGAGCCCGGAAGCCTCTCTGCTGGGGGCCGAAGGCAGACCGCAAGGTCTTGGAATTGCTGCTGACCCTTCCTCGAGGCGAGTCTGTGCACAGGGCGACTCCGAGGGCAGGGGCCGGCTTGTGCCGCCTCCAGTGCCCGCCTGGGTGGGAGGCCACACCTGCCGCGTGACTGGCCGGTGCCATCTGCTGGGAGGAGCCAGGCTCAACTGCACTGGGTGGTGCGGGCCTGGGGTGCCCAACGGAGTTACCGAATCCCCGCCAGGGACATGGACTCTGTCCCCTCAGCCGCCCTTCTCCCCAGATTCCAAGGCATCGGTGGCTGGGGCTGCCCCCACCTGGCTCCTCTGGCAGTCCCAGGAGGGGAGGTGGGCACGGGCTTCAGCACCCTCCGCCTTGCCCTCTGGGGGCGAGCAGCATTCCCTGGGTACGATTTTACCTGCACAGATAGTGCAGCCAGCTGTGACAACAGGTAACTGGAGGAGCCAATGATTAACGTAATAAAATGCACAACCCACAGGGACTTTCTCTTCTGTTCTGAGAGCCTCCATGCAAAGTGATTCTCCCAGGTCCCACGCGCCAGACATGTCTGGAGGTGCAGGCAGGGGTGACCCTGGCAGGCGAGGACACACTAGACAGAGGTATCTGGGGTGTCAGCTCTGAGCCACAGGGACGGTGGTGCGGTCTCCCCACCATGTAACTCTGGTCTGATCCTCGTGCTCCAGGAGGAAGAAGGCCCGTAGCAGACCCCACACTGCCACCTACCGGTCGGCCTCAGCACTACAGACAGGCACAGGGTGGCTCTGGCGAGAGGCTTGGGACCCAGGGCAGAGGAACGCAAGGCCCCAGAGGTCACCCAGGACACTACCTGCTCTGAGGCCTTTGCTCCTCCCGCCACCCTAGGCCACAAGCTTGGAGGGTGAGCTTGGGACAACTCAGGACACAAACACCTCTCCCCACCTGCACTCTCAAAATACAGATCCCCAGCCAAGGGGCACCTGGGCCTGGACACCCAGATGCTGGAAGCTTGGGGTCACAGCTGCACCAGGGCTGAGCCTCCACCTCCAGTGGCCCAGGTCCCACCCTGTGACCCCCGAGGCCCTGCAGGTAGCTCTCCATGAGCCAGGCAGGACATCAGGCAGCAGCTACGCACACACTGCCCAGGCCCGTCAGGCCCTGGAGGCAATCTTCTCGGTGGAGGCCCTGCTTCTGTGGGGGGTGCCACGGCCTGCAGAGCCCCAGAGCCCCGGGCTCCGTGTGGCAGACATCGTGAAAGAGAACCAAACGGAGCACCCCCACTCGGCCGGAGGTGCCGGGAGCTGCCCACGGGCCTCCGTGGTAGCTTCTGGCAGCTGGTGAATGGGCTCCACTCCTGGCTCACCCTGGGGTTGAGGAGGTAGCAGGCTGGGCAGCCCACACCCAGAGCCCCAGGGGTGACAGCCAGGAAGGGCCGACTTCACAGCCCTTTGGTCTCTTAGCCCTAGAGCCCACGCGGGAGCAGCTCAGGGCACGGTGGTGCCTCTCCCTCCTGGACCCACGCGAGCGCCCTGGCACCTCCCAAACCCTGAGAGGCTGGACAGACACTGGATGGGGCAGAGGGGGCAGCTGTGTTCTACCCAGCGCCTCAGCTCAGCCCTCAGCCTGGCTCTGGCCACTTCCCACCCGACCAGGGCAGGGCACAAACGGTGGGAGGGGCTGACGCAAGCCAGGAGTGGGAGCCCTGGCGGCAGCGTGGCACAGGCAGCGGCTCAGCCTGAGTGGGCAGGGCCTTGCTCCTCCCCTGGGGCTTAGGGGAAGAGCGTGCCACGCGCCACGGCTGCCACGGCTGTAGTGTGAACATGGTTACCAGTGTGAACAGCACACATTGCTCAGGGGTGTGAGTGCCGGGCGCCCTCACCAGTGTGGACACTTCACACGCTCCCCGTGGGTATGGATGCTGGCCGAGCCCCTCCCCACACGTATGTGCACCACACACGTCCCACAGCGACCACCAGACACCCTGGGGACAGGCGCAGACACCTCATACCAGGGTATCATCAGCGAACGCCTCACACACCCACCGTGGGCGGGGCGGCTGGATGCCCGCACAAGCGTGAAAACACGCTCACCGTGGTGATGCTCTGACCGCCCCCTGCAGGTATGAGCACCCCGCACACGCCCCTCAACCTTCAGCCTCCTCCTGACTGCCGGTCCAAAGTAGAGAAGAAACCTTGGTGACTCGAGTATAATTCGCTTTTAATTAGAACAATGTGTGTAAATGACAGGACGCCACTGCCGTGCGCAGGTGGCGGCCACAGAATACGCGTCAAATTCATTCTGCCCAAGGCTGGGGGCGGGAGGAGGAGGCGGGGCTCGTGAGCAGGTGGCCCGGCCCCTCGGTCCCGTGGACGGTGGCCACACACGGCCCCTGCCCGGTAAGCAGATGGGAAGCAGAGCAGCAATAATACTGGGTGAGTCCTTCCTTGCGTAAAACATCTGAATTAACTCATTGAAGGTATCAAAAATATACCCTGTAAACCAATACACCATTTCCACCCGCCTCTCCTCCCCGCCCGCCGCTGCGGCCGCCGTGTGTGCGGAGCTGCGGTCCAGCTCTGCCCGGCCCGACCTGGCTTCCAGCTGTCTTGCTGGCTGGGGCGGCCCGCGGGGGCCATGGCGAGGCCCGTGTCCATCTGTCCAGAGCACTAAAGCAGGATGGAGGCAGCGGGAGGGTGCGGGGGCCGCTAGCTCGGGTTAGACTTTGGTTCCAAATGCGCTGGGGGAGAGGCAGTGGCGTGGAGGTGCGTGGTCGTCCTGTCTTGGGTCCCTGGCTGCCCCGGCCGCGCGCGTGTGGCCGCACATGCCGCGTGCCCTCCATCCCCTCCCGAGCACCAGGTGAACATCCCCTGAGAAAGGTCACTGCACAGGGCCAGCCCGGGTGGGAGTCGTAGTTAAGGCTTTAGACAGGCAAGGACGCCGGCGCCGGACGGACACACGCACGGGCGGGCAGACACGGGCTCCTTCCTCGCTGGGCCGCTCCTCCGCCGGGCCCGGCCCCGCCCACACCCAGCGTCACTCACTGTCGGAGAGCGTCTCATACTGCGAGCACAGCAGCGGCTTGGGCTCCTCCTCCCAGGCGTGGTGGGCGCCGGCGAGGGCCCCGCTGCCCGTGGGGAGGCCGGGTGGGGGTGGCGAGGCCATGATGCCCGCCTGTAGGCGCATGATCAGGGGGTTGTAGGGGAACGGTGTGGAGCCTGCAAAGCACGGGGAGACAGCTCAGAGGCCCCCGGGGCGGCCGGATGGGACCTTCACTTCCCCGCCCACTTCCTGCCATGGATGAGCCCTGCCTCGGGAAAGGAAGCCCGGGTCCCCACGGCACGGCC
Organism: Thryonomys swinderianus; assembly: GCA_004025085.1. Classification (NCBI taxonomy): domain Eukaryota; kingdom Metazoa; phylum Chordata; class Mammalia; order Rodentia; family Thryonomyidae; genus Thryonomys; species Thryonomys swinderianus. The sequence continues at coordinate 12,920 of PVIC010027876.1, forward strand.
TGCCTTCCCCCTGGGCCCCGCCCCCGCACGGCCCCCAGGCTCACGGCGGTACGCACCCGCGGACGAGGGCCGGTCCTCCCACACACGGCTGGTGAGCGGCGTCCGGCGGCTGCAGTCCCCCTCCGAGTGCACGGAGGAGACGGAGGGCGGCCGGTCCCCGGGTGCCAGGCCAGGCGCTGGGGACTTGGCTTTTCGGCTGCTGGGTCTGCCGGAGACCTTGGCCTTCCCGCCACCACCTGCAGGGGCAGAGAGGCCGGAGTGTGTTGGACCAAGACAACAGCACCCGTCGCACCTCCGGGGCAGTGGGGAGGGGTGGGCCGGGTCCTGCCACAGGGAAGCCGCCTGCCGCCTGAGCCCGGGGGGACTGTGGTGAGCCCCTGGCCCCCGAGGCTGACCAGACGGCCGGGGCAGGGCCACACGCCCTCAGCTCCCCTGCAGCCCCAGGCCCTGGAGTCGCGGTCCTACGTGTGATGCCTCGGCCTCTGCTGGACGCTGCACGCAGCCCCAGATGGCACCGGCCCCGACAGGCTGTGGCCCCTGTGCACCGATCAGGACTCTGAGGCCAGGCCGCGTCCCACCCAGAGTCTAGAGCTTCTTGAGCCTCAGTGTCCACACCAGACACTGGACCCACAGTCCTGGCTCAGCGCCGGCGTAGAAGAGGCAGGGCGCTGGGACCGGACACTGGCCGGCGGCCGCCCCCACGTCCTCGCACTCAGGTGGGTCCCCAGGAGCCAGCCAGAGGCCCAGGGCCAGGGTGGGGCGTGGGCAGCAGTGTCAGCGTCTGCGGAAGCAGCGGCAGCGCCGGGGAGGCAGACACCAGGTGTCGCCCAGCTCGGCTCAGCGAACTACAGAACAACTCCAACGCACACGGAGGGTCACAAGCTAGAAGCTCAGGGTCAGAGGACGCAGGAGCGAGGATTAATAACACCGGGCAGGTGGGCGGGCGGGCGGGACGGACGGGGCAGGCGGGCGGGGAGGCCGCAGACCTGGCGAGGTGAGCGCGGGGTCACTCCGTCCATCAGCAGCGGTTATGGGCATAGCGGCCGCGGGCAGGCTGGCACTGGCATTCAGAGGGTTAAAAGCATTGGCGCCGAGTGGCGGGGGCTCTTCCCACTGATCATATTTACCCATGAGCGCCTTTCTAATTATGGCCTCCAGCCCCATGTTGGTGCTGGCATGCTCCGGCACCGCCTGGCTCCTACAGGTCATTAGGCCTGGGAGGGAGAGAGACAGATAGACGGACGACAGACACACACACATACACACGGGCCGGGCGGGAGCCAGAGGGCGCGGAGGGGAAGGAGGAGAGAGAATACACAGTGAGCACATTTCGCAAAGCAACACGTGTCTTCATTTCCCTCCCCTCGTCCTGCGGGGTGGTGCTGGCAGTGGGGGACCGTCCTAAGGGGACCCCGGGAGCCTTGAGTGTTCCCAGGCAGCGGGCTGGGAGGGGAAAGGCCCCGCCTCGTTTCTGCTCTGCCCCAGGAAGTCAGAAGCCCTTGCTCAGTCCCAGCCCTGACCCCGGCGGCTGCTGCTTAGGTTGGACTGCTGTGGCTTCACAGCGGGGCCGGGAAGGGATGGCTGGAGCCTGGGTCTGAGCCGAGCCCGGGTTGGTGCTGGGGGGCGGGGGGCTCGGCTCCTCTGGGGGCTGAGAAGGCACCCGGGGAGGGACCCAGAGAGGCCAGCGACCTTCGCCGGCCAAGGCCGGAACCCGACGTCCTCGCGGGACCCCGAGCTGGGCCTGCCTCTCTGCCCCCCATCCAGGAGCCACAGGAGAGAGAGGCGCAGAGGCGGACGGGCGGGGCTCGCAGCCATGCAGTTAGTGCGTGCGGGGGACAGGGTACAGCTAGAGACAGCTGACGACCACTCCACCCAGCCCCCACTGGCCCGGCCCAAACAGGGACAGAGCAGTGAACTCCACCATCGGGGCCCTGCTGTGTCTCTCTGGTGCCCAGGTCCTCCCTCTCTCTGAACCACCCGGGAGCTCTCAAGATCCCAGCGGGCAGAGGCCTCTCCCTGGAACTCTCATTGCCCAGATGCGGCTTTGAAAACCTCTGGAGGAAGCCCCGGCCTGCCCTGCCTGTTCCACCTGCCCGGGGCAGGGTCTGTGGGAAGTGGATGCCTCCGTGCAGACATGGGGGGCCCTCAGAGCCCCGCTTCCGGGAGGCTGCTGTTCACACACCTGCCATCTACTGGGTGCTGTCTGTGCCACTTCCTATTAGCATTTTTAAAAACCACATCCAGGGGCCGGGGATTTAGCTCAGTCATCCAGCACCTGCCTCGCAAGCATGGAGTCCTGAGTTCAATCTCTGGTACCACATGTCACAGTGCCAGGCGTGACGGCTCATGCCTGTCATCCCAGCAATCAGTACCACACACCACAATGCCGGGCATGGTGGCTCACACCTGTCATCCCAGACTCGGGAAGCAGAGGCAGGAGGATCGCTGTGAGTTTGAGGTTTGCCTGGGCTCCACAGTGAGCTCAGGGCCAGCCTGCACTACAAAGGGAGACCCTGTCTCAAAGACAAAACAAACAAAAAAACACGTCTATCAAGAAAAACCAGAATTTCCAACAGGGGTAAAGAGAGGAAGTTTAAATCCCAGGCATTGAGCAAACGCAGGAAGCAGCAGTCCCCGCCCCCCCAGCAGACAGGGCCGCATCCAGGGGCCGGGGATTTAGCTCAGCACTGCGGGCTTCTCCCTGAGGCCAGGCCCCAGGCTGACAGAGCATTTCCCCGCTGAATGCCAGGTCTGAGCCAGAGACGGGGCCTGGGAAATGTTTTCCTGGATTAAACTGCACTAGGGGAAAAAATCATGTGGGTGTGGTGGCATATGCCAATAATCCAGCAGCCGGGGAAGCTGAGGCAGGAGGACTCTGAGCCTTGTCTGTCACAAAATAAAATATGAAACAAGGGCCAGGGATTCGGCTCAGTCCCAGGGCCCTGGGTTCAAGCCCCAGTTCCACAAAACAGAACAACGAAACGAAACGAAACATGAAAACAAAATCACATGTAATTTCCATCGAGGTGCTAGCACCACTCACGGCATTGCAGTGAGTTCCGACACGGACGTACACTGCGGTGTCCAGTGGCTACACCAAGGTCTGGGAGACTCCAGAGACTCCTTTCTGACCACCTGTCCCCACCGAATGGTCTCTGACCCCGGGCCCCACCAAGCCCCCAGGCACGTCCAGTCTGGGTGGATAAGGCACCCCCTTCGAGACCTCTGTGGGGCCCCTGAGCCCTTCGACGATGTCCAAAAAGCCACGCCCTGCTTGCCAAGCTCCAGCGGCACCTGGGCTTGAGCATCCTCCTGGCAGAAGCACGGGCAGACCCCGCAGCACCCCAGCCCCGTGGCCACCAGTGTCATCCGCACCAGCCTGGGTACGAGACCCACCCATTTCCTCCTTCAGGGCAGTGCCAGCACAGACGTCTCAAGGACACTGGGCGCCATTAGACCCCGTGCCACGGAAATCTCAAAGACTCTGGCTTCCAACTGCATGGTGACTCTGCGCCACCTCTTGTGTGCTGCCCTGCTGGCTGCGAACCTGGCCGGGTGGCTGCTCTCCGCCTGTGAGCCTGCAGCGGAGGCCGGCTCTGCTCCACGCACACTGGGCACGGGCGACCTCGACCCCTCCCACAGTGACAGCGCATCCTACACCACAGGCTGCTGAGACCAGGAGGAGGGACTGTCCTTGAACGTGGATAGGCGGTTGTCCCCGAGACACGGGGCAGCACAGCAGCGGGCACAGGGCCGCGCAGGCTGGTTACCTGCTCCGGTGATGGCTGGCATGTTGAAGATCTCTGTCCCAGGCTGGCCAATATCTGGAGCAGAGACAAGACAGGTGAGACCCACGGCACCCAAGGCCCAGACCTCAGCCACCCCCACCTGACCAGGGGCTCACCTGTGTGACCTGATCTGTCCCCACCCCATGGCGCCCGGTGCCGGGTTGGGGGCTCATCCTGGGTCCCCACTAACCTGGGCACTGACACCTCTATTCCCATGCCCCTGGGCCAGGGACACTCCTGGGGCCCTAAAGGCTGAAGCCATGGCATCTGCCCAGGCCACCCAGCGATGGGGCCACTCTGATCCAGGCTGTGCCTGCCCACACCACAATCTGCAGGCTCTACGTGCCAGGCACTGTCCTAGGGACTGGAGTCCATGCCACCAACCACAGCAAAGGCAGGGATGCCACGTAGTGAGGCCAGTGTTCTCCGGGCACCTGCTGAGCGCAGCAGCATTCAAAGTGCTGATTCTGTGCCATGGAAAGACTGTCAAAAAAGAATGGGCCAGGCAGGGTGGCGCGGGCTGGAGCTCAGCAGGCAGAGGCAGGACAAGCGCCTTGAGCCTGAGGTCGGCCTGGGCTGCGCGGTGGCTGCACCCTTGCTGGAACCAGATGTCCCCTTACTGTATTCCGGCTCGTTCCGGTTGTGGGTGTTGAGCTTCTTGTTGATCTCCTGCTTCTTAGACTTGACCATGGCAGAGTTGCTCTCGGTCAGCTTGCTGAAGAAGGCGGGCGGCTGACTGGTGTTGCCCGGAGACTTGGAGCCCATCCTGCTACGGGATCAGACACCCTGGGTAAGCTTGCTGGGTCGGGCTGTGTGTGCCCTGGGGGACGGGGCACTCGCCCCTGTGGTCCCCCATCAGGAGGCAGCCCCAGGCCAGACTCCACACCCTGAGAGTACCTGGGCTCCACCTGCTCCCCATCCCTGTACAGCAGCGGGTACATGGTGCTCCGGGGGTGCCCGGGCTCCGTCATGCTCTCTGGCGGAGACACGGGTTCAATGCCATCCTCGCCACCTCCGAGGACAGATGTCTTGCTTGGTTCTGGAGACCTGGGTGGATAGAGGGTCCCGCTTGGTCAGAGCCGTCCGGCAGGGGACGCCCCTCTGCCTCAGCCAGCTCTTCCAACCGGGGCTCAGCAGGCTTCCCTCAAAGGGCGCTGGGCGCTGCAGATGGTGAATGGCCTCAACCACCTGTAGCCAGTCTCAGTAACACACACCTGTCATCCCAGAACTCTAGAAGGCTAAGACAGGAAGATCCCAAGTGTGAACCTAGACTGAACAATTTGGTGATTTCATAATAAACTCTGAGTCAAAATAAAAAAGACGCAGCAAAGGTCCTTGGGCTCTGTGTGGTGCTGTGGTACCTCAGGCAATGCCTTCCATCCCCGCAGCTCTCAGCCTCCCTGGCCCCGAGCCCCCTGGTCTGAGGAGGGCGTGCGCGCATGCCTGACGTGTGCCGTGCATGTGTGTGCAGTGCTGGAGCCACGTCCCCAATGCGATCGAGGTCCTGGTGAGGCCCCTGGTTCTCAGCCTGGCCTGGGGACAACGCCTCAAGCCTGGCGGGGCCCTCGTCAGCCACTGCAGATCTGCTCTGCCCTGGCCCAGCCTGGCCTCAGTTTCCCACCATGCAGTGCCCTGAGCAGCCTGCCGCCCCTCCCTCCGCTCACCTCTTGCCCCCCTCACTGTGTGGGGAGCCGCGGGCTGGGGTGCTGTGCTCGGGGGGCGGGAGGTAGAGGTCACTGGGGGGGCGGCGGAGGTCGAGCACTGGGCAGCTGGCACCAGGGAAGGAGTACAGAGGGGCGGGCAGGGGCGTGCCAAGCTGCTGCGGGTGGTGCCGCGTGTAGTCCTGCGTGATGACCTCCTGTGGACAGAGGCAGGGTCAGTGGCTGCGCTGGGGACAGACTCGGCTCTGGCTAGCTGGGCCTCCCTGTCGGGGCCTCAAGGGCACCGGGAAGGCTGGTTCAGAGGTCTCCCCTGATGACCTCGTACCCTCGAGCTGTGAAGACTGGGGTGCTGTGGAGAAGCGGGGACAGCATCTGCCTAGGGGACCTCAGCCACCGCAGCCACCCCCATTCCCAGGGACTGTGCGCAACCGCCCTCCCTAGGCCAGGGACGCATAGTTACACTGATGTGCTGTGCCAGGGTGACCACCCGCTGGTGCCCTCTGACCCCCGGGGCAGTCTGCAGCAGCAGGCTGGACGCGGGCTGGCTCTCAGGCAGCGGCCGCAGGTGAGGGAGGTGGGCGGCCTCCCCTCCAGTCTTTCCAGGACCTTCGGGGAGAGTGGGGCCGGTTAGGGGCTCGGTTTTCCCATCTGTTTCTTTATTTTTTTAGGTTTCTTTGTGGCAGGGTCTCGCCGGGTGGTTCAGGCTGGTCCTGAGCTCACTACGTGGCCCAGGCCAGCCTTGAATTCATTGCAGTCCTCCTGCCTCTGCCTCCCGAGAGCTGGGATGACAGGCGTGAGCCGCCACGCCCGGCCAGTCTTCCCATCTTCACGACAGGGTTATGGGCCCCGTCCCATGGGAAAGGGTACCTGGCTGTTTGTGCCGCAGCTCCCCCTCCAGGTGGCCCTTGTCCAGCTCCTCCAGGTGCTTGGGGAGTCCTTTGTCGTGAGTCAGGTTGGGGGAGCTCACGGGGCTGACAGGCTCCACCCCTTCCGGGCTGTAGCCATGGTAACCTGCAAGGGGTGGGACCAGGGTCAGAGGTGGGCCAGCACCAAGGGGCAGGGCTGCCCTCCCTGGCTGGCTGGGGCCCTGGGATGGAGGGGTACAGCTGGGGCCCGGGTGTGAACCCTAGTGACCCAGAGGGCTGGGGGCAGACAGAGGGCAAAGGAGGTCTGTGGAGACAACCAGACAGACAGACACTGAGTGGGAGAGAGAAGGGGGAGGAGACAGCAGGGGACAAAGAGGACAAGGGCCCCAGGGGCTGGCGAGGCGGTGGGCTTGTGCCCCAAGCGTCCACCTCCTCTCCAGGGTGCGTGGGCTAGAAACAGGGAACCCCAGGCTTCCCGGGGCAGGGCAGGACACAGAGCTGGGGTTCCCAGGCCCTCCCGGACAGTGTGGGTACCCCTGACACCATCTCGCTGCCTCGGTTTCCCCCAGATCCACACAGAGCAGCAGGCAAAAGCCATCCGCCTTGAAGCCCCAGCATCCCGACTCCCTGCTCCCCCAACGACGGCGCAAAGGGGCAGATGGGAGGCGCAGCTGGAGTCCAAATCACAGATCCATTCATTAAAGGAAAAAAGCAAAAATCCAAAAAAAAAGAAAAAAAAGAAAAGGAAATAGAAAAAGGAAAAAAAATTACGATCAAATGATGTGCAAATAATGAGGAGCCCCCTGGGTCAGGAGGGCGGCGGCCGGAGATCATCAGAGCGTGCAGATCGACAGGGACGGCTTGAAACCAAAACACCAAAACCAACGGAAAATGGGGGGAAAAAGCAAAGGTCTGGAAACATCCGGCGGCCACGCGGGACGGGCAGCGGGCGGGACTCTTACCATGGCGAGGGGAGCCGCTGGCCCGCGAACCTCCTTCTCCCGGCCCCTTAGCGTGGGCAATTTGACGCATGATTATCGCGTCTATGAAGGTGGCCGCTGTCAGGGTGGTCTTACCCAGAGAACGGAGCTCCAGTCCCTGGATGGAAAAGGGTTTACTTTGAGTCTTTCCCCGGTGCGGGTCGGAGGCCGAGGTGGGCGGCGCTGGCGGGTCCGGGCTGGCGTGGTGGGCTGCGAGGCTCTTTGCCGGGGTGTGGGCGATGGCCGCGTGGCTGGAGCCGGGGGGCGCGAGGGGCCGGGGCTCGGAGCTCTTGCTGGGGGAGGAGGCAGGCTCCCGGGCCGGGGGCTTGGCGAGGAAGGCGTGGCCGGTGTCCGCACGCGGCCGCTCTGTCCGGGCGACCCGGGGGGACTCCTTGGACAGCAGGACGGGCTCCATGAGGGTGGGGTAGGCCCCGTCCAGGGTGCTGCCCAGTGGGCAGTGGGTGGTGGGTGGGAACGTGGCAGCAGCCAGGCGGACAGGAGAGGAGGTGGAGGTGGACCTGAGGGAGAGAGAGAGGTCAGCGGCCGCGGACCGGGGCCCCTCCCACGCCAGTCCTCTCCGGCGCCCCTGCTGCTCCCGAGCCGCCTGCCCCACTGCGCTCATCCAGGCGTCGCCCGCCGGGCCTCGCCGGCTCCCTTCACCCCTTCGGCGTTACCACCCACTGGGCGCGGCGCTTGCAGACCCTCGGAGTCCGGTGGCGAGCAAGGCAGACGCGAGCGCCGTGCCCCTGCCGAGGAGACAAACTGCATGTGGTCACCGACACGCGAGGACCCCGCCACACGGCGGGGACCACGCCTCGGCCACGTGTCAGGGAACGAGAACTGAGAAGGCCCGCAAAGCAGGCAGGAGGCTGCTCGGGACGCGTGAGGAGTAGGGAAGCGCGGCCCCCTGGCCGCTCCCGCCGCCATCCGCCCCGCTGTCCCTCCAAGGCCCCTTAGAAGCCGCCGCTGACCTGCCCCACCATCCAGCCTCACCCACTCGCATCGAGGCACTGCCAGCCTCAGCCTCATTATCCACCCGCCCCCCGATCCATCCATCAACCAGCCATCCACCCGTGTCAGCCACCCACCCACCGCCCACCCGCCCTCCTGCCTTTCTAGCCCACTACCCACCCACCCACCCGGCCCGTCGCCTGTCCTCCTCCCGAGCCTCCTCCGCGCCCCTGCCTCCCACCCGGCCCACTGCTGCCCACCCGAGCCGCAGTGCCACCCGCCCACGGCACCTGACCCCAGTGCCTTCCGGCCACCCGGCCCGCCCCGGCCTACCCACTTCCTGTCCCCCGCCCACCCGCCCACAGCGCACCAGCCCGCCACCTACCCACGCACTCGCGCCCACCCAGCCTCCTCCGCGTACCCACCACCCCGCGCCGACACCACCCAGGTGCAGGCCCACGCGTGCTCTGCGCCAGCGGGCCCACCTCAGCACTGTGGGGGTGCTGGGTTCCACAGAGGTGACGATGCCCTTCATGCCCGTGTTGTGCAGCACACTGGGCCTCTGCTGCAGGGCATCCTGGGTCCGGGGCGAGATGGGCGAGTGCTGGTGGGTGTGTGTGTGGCCGGCGGGACGGCTACCGCTGCTCCCGGCCCCGCTGCCACCGCCGCCGCCGCCGCCCTGCTCTGTACCTGGGGGCGGGCGGCTGGGTCAGGGGCCTGGCTCGGGCGGCCGCCAGACCCCAGTCCGAGGCAGGGACAGCACCTACCAGGTCTCCAGATGGGCGCGTGCTCCACGGTGGTGGTGGACGTGAGGATGGACTTCTCCCGCTCCCGGTCCCGCTCCCGCTCCGACGAGGACATGACAGTGGGTTTTGTCAAGTGCGTGGGACCTCCTAGGGGACCAAAGCTGAGGCTCAGCGGGCTGCGCGGCTGCAGGCGGGAAGGCCGCGGGGGCGGGCCGGCTACCTGGGGACAGCGGCGAGCTGCTGTGGCGGTTGCCGAAGGGCTGAGGCGTGGCGGGGAGGTAGGCGAGGCGGTCCACGGCCGCGGCGGGGGCGCCGGGTGTTGGGGGCACCAGCACAGGCAGGTGTGGCACTTGGGACAGGTCGATGATGCCTGGGGGACAAGAAACAGAAGCTGTGCCGGAGAAGGCCTGGCCGCTGACACCGGATGGGCTGCCCACACAGTGGGCACTGCTGGCCACCAGGGCACCCCGCCAGGCCCAGGCGGTGGCCTCGCAGTGGCTGCCCAGTGTCACGGTCCTCTCCAGCCGCCTCCCCTGCCGCCCTGCAGGGGCCGCGGTTCCCCGCGCGGGCCCTCCTAGTACCAGGTCTGTCCACAGCTGTCCGAGGCGCCCTGGCCACTCTGCGCAAAGCGGCTCAGCTGTGGGTGCCCGGGAGCCACACGCTCTGGTCTGAACAGCCACGCGCGAGTGCACTGGACGGAGCCCCGGAGGCGTGCCCGCCCCACCCACCTCGCGGGCCAGCGGCATAGTTGAGCGCCAGGGAGGACTCGCGGGGCGACAGGCCGCGGAGCATGTCCGCACGCTGGGCCATCGCCGTGGCGGCATTGTGGTGCATCTGCTGCGAGGTGATGTAGTCATTGATGATGGTCTGGCGGTTCTCCAGGGCCGCCGTGTCCGGGTAACCACGGATGAGGTACGGGGGGTACAGGTGTGGGTACGTGGGGTTGGGGGCCAGGTGCCGGGGCAGGTAGTAGGCAGCGGCTGTGGGAGAACCGGGACAGGTTAGGTGGCCGCCCCGTCAGAGGGTGCCCCTCCTCCAGCCCAGGGCTCCTCCTCCGCTGAGGCTGTGACCAAGAGTAGTCACCGCCCTGATGGCAAAAGCTCCTGACAGTGCCAGACAGGCCGCCCTGACCCCTCGCTCGGCCCCGGGTCCCCGCCATCCGCAGCAGCTCTGGATCCTCTCTCCCGAGTGTCTTATTTGCCTGGCTGCTCAGACCCCACGCCGAGCGCTTCCCACGGTCATTTGGAACCGGGCGGATGCGGCGGTCACAGTCCAGACCCGTGAAGGAGAGGCTCGCCGCGCACACAGCGCTCTGGGCTCACGGACACTCGGCAGCGGCGTCCACTGCGCTTCTGACCGCGTCTTGTGAGGACCCGCAGGAGAGAGGGCTCCAGAGCCACTGCGGGAGGCGGCGGGCGGGGCGCCCAAGGTGAAGGGGAGGATTTTGCAGGAGTTTAACGGCAATGTGTGTTTTGCTCTAATAAAAACCATCTTTTTTTTTTTTTTTTGCTTTTTTGGAGACAGGGTCTCGCTTTGTAGTTCAGGCTGGCCCTGAGCTCACTATGGTGCCCAGGCAAGCCGCCGCGAACTCAGCAATCCTCCTGTCCCTGCCTCCCGAGTGCTGGGATGACAGGCGTGAGCCACCACGCCCAGCATTATATGGGGT
>PVIC010027877.1:0-23589 GCA_004025085.1 Thryonomys swinderianus
GAGATCAGGAGGCCCTGCAGGGGCACTGTTGTATGCAGCCTGTTGAGATTCAAGTTGCTGCCAGTGCTTTGACATTGTGGCCTCCAGGTAGTAACCTGGCCTTGAGACTCCTGGCATGGAGCAGGGGCTGTAAACTCAGTGTTGTTGGGGCCAGGAAGGGAGCACAAAGGAGTGAAGAGGCCTGGACAGGGACTGTGGTGACTTAGGGAGACATGTGTCCACTGAAAGAGGCCATCTCCCCTCTTCGCTAGTCCTGGTCACTACCAGGCTTATGGACCCTGCAGGGCTAAAGCTTTTGATGACTCAAAAGAAGCTGATAATCTGAATTTTCACGCGACCTCCCTAGATTCCAAACGTTGATATTAATTCAATTGAATCTGAGACATAGTGATGGTTAAACTCCATATGTCTGTGAGCTGCTCTCTCAGAGTTTTCAATGTAAGGGACCCGGTACCTTAAATTAATGCCATAGTGAAATAGAAGAAGATTTACATTTGCCAGGTCAAGATGAGAGGTGAGTGAACATCATCAGAGTCCATAGCTGAATTTCTGATGGGGTTGACAGAAATCCATAACTCCCAGAGGGACAAACTCGCCTTATTCTGGTAAGTAACAGAGGCCAGACTTCAGTGGTGGTGAGTCACTTGTCACCTACAAATTTGCTTCTTTTTTTTTTTTTTTTTTTTTGCTTTTTTTGCTTTTTGGAGACAGGGTCTCGCTTTATAGTTCAGGCTGGCCCTGAGCTCACTATGGTGCCCAGGCAAGCCGCCGTGAACTCAGCAATCCTCCTGTCTCTGCCTCCTGAGTGCTGGGATGACAGATGTGAGCCACCACGTCCGGCATTGTGGTATGCAGTGTTGATTGTTGGTGGGCGTGTCTCCATGCCCAGCATTGTATGTGGTTACCGGGGATCGAACTCAGGACCTTGCGCTTGCGAAGCCGGCGCCAGAACCACTGAGCTAACCCTCCGGCCCCACCTACAAACTTGAATGAATGAATGAATGAATGAATTGTATGGATCAGGGCAGAGCTGTAACTCAAAGCCCACACTTTGTTCACTGTGGACCAGTGGTGATGTCTTCCTACAAGAAAGGGGTCACGTTACAGGTAGCCCCCTCTCTTGATCTTCAGAAGAAAAAAAGGCTGAGAATTTACATGGATTGGTTTATAAAACTCTAAGCCCTGACTTGCTGCAGAGAAAATAGAATTTACAGAGACTGTTTTTGTCTTTCTGAAGAGTGATAGCCAGATAGTGTGTTCTGTTAGGATTGGATTTCAGCGTTGAGTAGTCTCTTAATTAGAGAGAAAGCATGGCGATATAATTACAACACATGGACATGCTGATCTTTTTCATGGTTACTAAAATGCATTTAAAAATTAATCCTAACTTGGGGAAATTAAATTGAGTTTAAAAAGAAATTTTAGACTTAAGAAAAATATGCTGAATAAATTTCTAGGTAGACTATAGACAGCTGGGGGCATAGGAACCAGACCTCTAGCTCTGGCTCCGTCTGGAACTAGAGAGGGTCTAAATTATTTAATTTCTCTTGGCTTTAAATTGCTTGAATTAGATGAACTCGACTAATACATTCAATTATCTTAATTTACATTAATTTTTACAAAACCAGCTGTTTCTCTGTTATAGCTTATAGTTTCTGATTATGGGTTTGTCTTTTTTTTTTTTTGGTGGTGGTGGTGGTGAGAATCGAATTAAGAGCCTGGGCCTGCTCAGCATGGGCTCTCACACTAAGCTATGCCCCCAGCTGGCCATCTTGTTTGTTCCAAGGGGACGTTAGGTTCCTTCTCCGCAGGTTCAGAGGGACTTGTTACACGTCTACGGTGTTTTCGTGTTAAGACCATCCTAAAAGCTTACAGGATGATGTGGGTCGATTAGCAAAAATATTTCTGTCAGCATTATGAAGTTACTTACAGTTTTCTCTGTTGCGATACAACAGGAAATACAATTAGTTATTAAAATACATTTAAAATTAATACCGCAGCAAAATATAACTGTAATACATCTACAACCAAAATGGTTAAAGTGAACAAGCCTGACAATACCAAGTCTTCAGAGAGTGTGGAAGACTGGAGCTCCAAAATTCCACTAGTGGGAGCATTAGTACGGTAACTCCGAAAGCCAGGTTGACACCATCTTCCAAAGTAGAACATGTGCACATTTTATGCCCCAGGAGATTATGCTGGGTATGTACCAAACAGAAAGATATCCAAAGGATAAATTAAAAAATGCTCAGAGTAGCATTTTGGGGAGTAGCCTCAAGCTAGAAACAATCTCAAATTCATCAGTGTTGACTTTGTAAAGAAAGGGTGACTTTTCATACAGTGGCACACTATGGCGAGTGGAAACTCATGAGCTATCGCATTTTCCCCTGATGTCACGGCTCTTCTGAGTAGCACCACGCAGCTGAGTCTCATGGTGCTGTGCAACATTCTGCATGATTTATTCATGATTTGACAGAACCAAACCGTGGTGTCAAAGGTCACAGTGGGGTCCCCTCAGGGAAAGGCGACGGTGCGTGGGAGGACCGTGTGAGAGGCGAGGGCTGGGGTGACGTGCTACTCTTCCCCTAGCTGGTGATCACACAGTTGCGTGTGCTTTACCTGAATTCACTGAAGTTTTAAGTTTTTATGTATGTTATGTTTCAATTCAAAATATCTACAATGGCAAAATTATGTTGCTTTACTCTTGGGTGTAAGTCTTTGAAAAGTACTAACCTGTTGAAATGCATTGTATTTACAAGTTGAAACTCACTTTATCAGTGACTTCTATCAAATAGCTCAAAATTACCATCTTCCTCAAAGGTAGTAGAGCTATATTTGTATTTTTTTCTGCTTCTTTCTCTTTGAGGTAGAGTCTGACTATATAATTCAGGCTGATCTTAAACTCACTATGTAGCCCATGCTGGCTTTGAACCTGAAGCCATCATCCTGACTCAGTCTCCAAAGTGCTAGGATTGTAAGCATGAGTGACTTTGCTATATCCTTGCATTTTCAAAATTTGTATTTTTCGGGCTGGAGATTTAGCTCAGTAGTTCCGGTGCCTGCCTGGGAAGCACAAGGTCCCCAGTTCGATCCTTAGCAACCACATACAACAATACTGGGTGTAGTGACTCACACTCACCAGCAATCAGTACCACACACCACAAATGCCAGGCGTGGTGGCTCACGGCAATGATCCCAGCACTCGGGAGGCAGAGGCAGGAGGATTGCTGAGTTTGAGGCTTGCTTGGGCTACATAGTGAGCTCAGGGCCAGCCTGAACTACAAAGCGAGACTCTCTCAAAAAAATTATTTTTCAGTGGTAGGGATCAAATCTTGGCCCTTAAGCATGTGAGGCAAGCACTCTACCTCTGAACAACATCCCCAGCCCTGCGTTCTCTTATTTAACATGTCCAAACCACAATAGATACAGTGTGCCTAAAACAGAAACAACTGCAATATTTTTAAAATATTTGAATGAGAATTCTATCCAAGACAATACAGGCCATTTGTAAACACTTGAATCGATTAGTACCCTTGAGGTGGTACAACCTACGCACTGTCCTTATTGATCTGAAAAAGCATAACGGAAGAGGATAGCATTTGAAGTCAGTTGGTTCCTCACAGTCCACCCCGCTTTGGCCTCTGGTGACAGTTAAGTGACATTTAAAAAGTGGTTCTGGCCGGGCTCGGTGGTTCACTCCTGTCATCCCAGCCCTCGGGAGGCAGAGGCAGGAGGATTGCTGAGTTCGAGGCTTGCCTGGGCTCCATAGTGCGCTCAGGGCCAGCCTGAACTACAAAGCGAGACCGTCTCAAAAAAAAAAAAAAAAAAAAAAGTGGTTCTGAGAGTGCAAGTACCACAGCTGCCACTAGGGGGAAGCTACTCACATGGGTCTGCCGGGACACACTCTGCCTCTCTGACCCTTTTTCTGAGAAGAAACAGAAGAGTGGAACTCTGACTTCGGACTGGCGACAAAACTGTGAAAGAGTTAAAGACAGTTTTACCATTTTCAATGAGCCACAAATTCATAGCTTCTAGAAAGATAGGATCAAAGAGGCTAATTATAGGTGCTGCTTCTCTGAAGGGAGAAGTGCTATACTGAATCCTCGGGTGGTGGTAATGGTGGGGTTATTAAAACTATGGGAAAAAAACTATGGAAATAAATAAGCTGGGAGGACAGGCTAGAAGCATAGCTATTCCTTTATTGTAACTAGGGTTTGTGGACGTGGAAGCTGTATACATCTCCCCAAAGATACCTGTTCTAAATCTGATCAGGTTTAAATAAGTCACTTTTCCCTAGAATCTACGCCCAGCATTCCTCTAGTCTTACCTACTTTCAATCATACGTTCATCCAACAAATACTTATTGAGCACCTACTGTGTGCCTGCCGTTCTGAGGGACTGAACGGTGAACAAAGCAATTATATCTCCTGGGGAAAATGGAGCATAGGTTCCTATCTACTGAGAAGACGCAGCGCATCTGCTGCTCATTTCTTCAACCTAATGGAAGAATTTTTCTTTTCCCAAACTTTTTAGGCCTCGCATCTGCCTCACCCTTGACCCCTTCTGGTAGGCTCACTGTTTACCTGCTCTTCACTTTCTCCTGACAAACAGGTTCAGGGCTCCGGCACTGATGTAAAGGAGCAGAGAAAAGCAGAAGCCCTCGGACGTCCGGGGCCTCTCCTGCTCCCTTCTGAGAGCCCTGCTGACTTTGTGCCCAGACCTCAAGGACATCTCATTTCCAGGGAAGCTCATTTGCTTCCACTTCCGGATAGGGATTGAACTGTTGAAACCCACACCGCCACCCCCAGCAGGGTCAGCAGTACTAGCCAGTGCAGAAAAGGACTCGAGGGAGGAAAAACTGCCTTCCAGAGGAGTCTTCCGCGGCCATGCCTTGCGCGATTGTTGGCCGCGTGACTTAAACTCCCCCAGCCTCAGCTCCTCGCCCCTAACAGGAGGAATCTAATGTCACTTCCCTCATAGAACTGGCAGAAGGAATAAATGCATGCAGAGCCGTGTTCAGAAAGCGACTATTGTGCCTGCTGTTGTTGTCCTTGATTTCTCAGCTGTGCTCCATACATTCGGCCGCTCCCTGCAAGGTTACTCGGTCGGAGGCTTTGACAGACCGCACACTGAGTTGTCTTTTCTCAAATATTGCGCAAGCGCTCCGGGCGCACGGCCTCCCGCGGCAGGGCCTCCTGCTCCGTCCTGAGTCCGACATTCTCATCTCTGCCCAGGCAATTTCATCCATCAGTCCAAGTCCTCCATTATTTTCTATATATTAATTATTCTTAGGGTTATTTCTCTGGTGCAGAGAAATTAGAGTTAAGGGCGTAACTAACTTAAATGTAGAGTTAGAGGCTTAAATATTAGGTAAATACGGGTATGTGTGGTCGTCTGCCTCCTGCTGGTGGCATCCGGGTCCCTGCGCTGGCCTCCCGCGGCATTCCCAGTCGGAAAAGCGACTCTTCCAGCTACTCAGAGAGCCTGGACCTGTTCTTCTTCCCTATCCCGTCCACCGCCCCCCGACCCCCGCCGCCTGCCTCCGACACCCAGTCTTCAGTCTGTCTGCTTCTCTCTTTCTCTGTCGCCTGCTCCCGAGTCCGGCGGTGGCCCTCGCCGGGATCTCTCACTGGCTTCATGTAGGGCACTTTTTTTTTTTTTTAAGACAGGGTCTCGCTTTGTAGTTCAGGCTGGCCCTTAGCTCACTATGGAGCCCAGGCAAGCCTCGAACTCAGCAATCCTCCTGCCTCTGCCTCCCGAGTGCTGGGATGACAGGCATGAACCACCACGCCCGGCACTGTGGTATGCGGTGTTGATTGCTGGTGGGCGTGAGTCTCCACGCCCAGCATTGTATGTGGTTACCGGAGATCGAACTCAGGACCTTGCGCTTGTGAGGCAGGCACTGGAACCACCGAGCTAAATCTCCGGCCCACGTAGGGCACTTTTGCTGCCCTCCTCCTTTCCCACAGTGTAGCCAACTAATCTGTTCTTCCAGTTATCAGAATGTATTACCCGCTACAAATCTAATCGTGTTCCAACCTAGTTTTACAAATCTTTCAGTGGCCTTTCAGCTGGGATTTCAAAATAAGCCAATTGTTCCAAAGGCCTAGGGAATCTTAACTACCCATAAACACACCCGGAAACTATGTCATGACTTCAGATGTGGTTTCTCCACGACAGAAGTCTACCGTGGTGCCTCTTCCCAAAGTGTTAACCTATTCTTACCTTAGGCTAATAGCACATAACAGCGGGGTAGACATTCATAAACAATCCCCAGGAATACTGCCTTCGAAATCAGGCAGGGCACGCACTAGCACTGCTTTGTTTGGAATCATCAAGGCGCTTTCACAGAGTATATGATTAAGGAAAAATATCGTCTTAAAGTTCTGTACAGAATTGAAATAGCCACAAAAACCAGTTTGGTAATCAAACTCAAGCTTCAGCTAGCAAAATGTTTTTTTTTTTCTCACCAGACAGCTCATGTTTACTAGCATGTGCATATTACATGTTTTGCAATAGCCTATTTGGCAGTGATGAAAAAAGGAACAGAATTAATGTGCCAGGTATAGTGTTGGAGACCGGACTGAGATGTATCAGACCAGGTTCTGTCCTACCAGGAGCTTCCTGACCAGAGAAAGACAGTTGTCCACATATTCAACATTTCAGTTTTGCTTCTCCCGTGAACAATGAGCTGATTATGTGTCACAGGGGAGCAAGAAGAGATGTTTCTTGGCTTGTATCCGATGAGGTGTAGGAACCAGGCATCAAATAACCTCATAAAAATCCCCTGCAAAATGACAGCTCTCACTTAGATAATGGTTAGTAAGTGCTGACGTGTTTCTCATGCTTTACAGAGAGTAATGAAATCAGACTTTGATATCATTATGGCATGGGGAGGTTGAGAAACTTGCCATGGTCATGTGGAGTCCAGGTGGCCTGACCCAAGGGCCTGTCTAACCACACACTGCCTCCAGTCTGTGCTCTGTGGCATAAACATATTTACAAATCTGAGGGCCACAGTGGGCGGGTGGGTGGTGCTAATCACAGAAGGGAAAGCATCTCACTTGTCTCAGGGGACATCTAATGGCCAAGTGAGGTGTAACTACGTGAAGAGAGGCAGACGTGAAACTGGTGACAACGGAAAAAAGAATACGAAACGAAGGGCTACCCTGAAGTGGAAGCGAATTGCTGCAGGCGGTGGGTCAATCTAGCAAGGCCTAGTGGAGGAGGCAGGCGGGGATGTCTTTAGAGGGCAGGTCACAGAACATCATGATTTCTAAAGAGGCTAATGAATTTCAGGGAGAGAGAAACAGGGGTGAATTAGCAGTCTGAGACACAATTTGAAATGGCCAAAGAAACAAAGACTTTACTGGCTTGAGTCAGCGAAAAGTCCAAGGATTTAGATATGGCTGCAAGTGAATAAATAATATTAAGCTGTCTTCCATTTCTCAGTTCCTTTTTCCTGTTTGGTTTTATTCTCAGGGAGTGAAAAGACAATAGCTCTAGATTTATATCCAATCAGCTCACCAAATTCAGGAAGAGAATTTCCTTGAAAGTCCCCGATGACTCTTACTAGCCCAGTTTGTATTACATACTGTTTTTCGGAACCCCGTGGCTGGGCCTTGAGGTCTTCTCATTACACAGGCCTGGAAAACATGCCTTTCCCTAGAGCCAGGGAGCAAGCTGAGACAGTCCTGAACCCTAAGGTCTGAGAGTGGGAGAGGGAAAGTTCCCCGAAGTAGAATCTGGGAGCTGTTACTGGAAAACAGGAAATGACTGCTGGGCAGGCAAAAAGACAGCTCCACCGCAAGTGCTGGGCTGGAGCGGCGCTCCTCACACCTTCGGCTGAGAGTCTGGGTTACCTCATCTAGTCTGGGTCACCATCGGACCCCCAGCAGATGCGATCGCTGCTGGTCCCTAGACCACAGTTAGGAGAGCAAAGAGCATGTTACCCAGTGTGGTGGTGTTCCTCAAGTTCATTTAAACTATCTGGTGCCACGCTAAAGCCATTTCCCTTCCTTTCCCGGTCCTAACACGCCACACCAGTTTATACTATCTCGGTCAATTAAGCACTGTTCCTCATAGTTCCTTGATCAGCTCGTCAACATTTTCAAGATGCTACCTCTATCATAGCCGAATAATGTTTCCTCACTGAAGGTCATGATTATTCGTCTTCAGTTCAAGTGTTCTCCAGTTTAAATCTGTAACTATCAGCTCCATGGAAGCATAAACTGTATTTAATTATTCATAAGTCTGACAAGCTCTGTGATGTTCAGTTGATTTGTTGTATATGAAACTGACTGGCCAAGTTTCAGTCTATTTTGAACATTCGTTAAACTGTAGGTTGTTAAGTTATGCAAAATATCCCTTTAACTTGCTGATGCAGCACTCAGGAATCAGAAGCTGTTAAATTTTCGTTATGTCAGTGGTATTTTCAGTCCTGTGGACTTTGCAATCCATGTATCAATGTTTATCACATAGAGTACGGTTTTTTGTTGTTGTTTTGCCAGTGTCTTGCTTTATAGTTCAGGGTGGCCCTAAACTCCCTGTAATCCAGGGTGGCCTCGAACTCACAGCAATCCTCCTGCCTCTGCCTCCGGAGTACTGGGATGACAGGCGTGAGCCACCATATTCTGCTACGATTATATAGAACTTCCATATAATTTAAAGCTTTGCATTAGCGCCTTTTAAGGAACTTCTGTGAAACGGAGTTTGAAGGCCTGAGTTTTAGCTTTTAGATTGTTCCTGATGTTGTTCTGCGACTTTTCTCGAATCTTTAGTCTTTTGGGCTGCAATGCCCTGGCGAGTCATAGTTTGGGTGTTTGGCCTTCTTCCCCCACAGTGGTCCTCCGCCTGTCAGCGCACCAAAGTCATCTGGAACATTTGGGTAACACAGACCTGAGCAGGATTCCTGGTCCTTTAGGCTTTATGTTACTGATCTTGGAAAGGAGGGAAGAGCAGCCACCGCCTGCCAGTTATGCTGGCAACTGACCATGATGAATGTAAAGAACATCACAACAGGTAAGACTGAAATATCAAAGTGGACTATGATCACCAGAATCTATTTGGAAATAGGTAGGACAATGACATAATAAGAATTAATCCTTGTATTCATTTAAAACATATAGTGCCGATGAAACTGCCCGCAGTGTTTGTCTTGTTTCCAGCCCAGGTCCCAGACGAGGGACGGTGAACCTTTTAGAGCTAAGTGTCCAAATCACGACCCCAAACCCACTTATTATTGCAAAGAGAATACTGAGCTTTTAGTTTAGAAAAAAGCAACTCATACATTGACATCTTTTGTTTTAAAAGAAAAACATGTATGTCATGGGTTCGGCACCCCTGTCGCAGGGAATATTAGCAGTTGACAAACTTCTCAAATCATATGTGTGCAACACTCATTTCCTCCCAGATGTTACCCTTGGATAGATAAAAATCTGTCTCCAATGACATTAATTTCTCTTCAAATTCAATGTGTCATGCCATATATTGGTTTAAGAATTTATTACATGGGCCGGAGGGTTAGCTCAGAGGTTCTGGCGCCTGCCTCGCAAGCGCAAGGCCCTGAGTTTGATCCCCGGTAACCACCTACAACGCTGGGCATGGAGACTCACGCCCACCAGCATCGATACCACATACCACAGTGCTGGGCGTGGTGCCTCACGCCCGTAATCCCGGCACTCGGGAGGCAGAAACAGGAGGATTGCTGGGGACATAGTGAGCTCAGAGCCAGCCTGAACTACAAAGCAAGACCCTGTCTCAAAAAAAAAAGAATTTATTACACATTTCATTTGTAGAACTTTTTGTGCAGAAAGTATACCGAACTGCCTCTTTGGCCTGTAGAATTATTTCCTGCCCTTGGAAATAGGTTCTTCAAATTCACATGAACTTAACTCCGACGGGCTCGGTGTGTGGGTGTAGGCTGGCCAACCCTGACCTTATGCGCAGCACAGGTACAGAAGCCTAACTAGCCTGCATCTCAAAACACTAGAGGACAGGTGACTTAGCCGGGGTTATATTTTCTTCAGCCTGCGGGAAAGTTTTGTTCTGGTTCTTTCCATTCTGTGGACAATCTGTAGTACTTGCTTGAACCAGGACTTTCCTTTTGTATCTGCTAGTGTCACCAACTGCCAGAGCATCTGGCCTCCGTCCAGATCCGGATTCCTTCCCTTTCCAGGCACCCTTTACCAAGCAGCTGGCTCGCTGCCGGCCAGGGCTTTCTGGCCACTCGGGCTGACCCCATTTCACTTGCTGGGTCCCATGGGTGCCTCCTCACTAGAAACCTGGGGAGAAATTAAAAGTTGGCAGTAGTCACCCCAAACATCCACATTCTCCACTCGCCAAAAAAACAAAACCCGCCCGCGCTGGGGGCGGGAGCGAGGCCGAGAAGGGAGGCCGGGGCGCGGAGCGGCAGGGGCCGGGAGCCCGCTTCCCCAGCCCGGCGCGGCCCTCGTTCCCCGGCACCGCCAGCGCCCCGAAGGCGAGGACGGCCGCGGACGGCGGGCGCGCTCGCTGCGGCTGTGCGACCGCGGCCGGCCCGGCGCCCGGAACGGCGCGGAGCGCGGAGCGTCTCGGCGGAGGAAGAGCCGTTGCGCGCAGCCGGGAGGCGGCGGCCGCGCGGGCGCTCGGGGCCGGGCGCGGACTCCCTCCGCCCCGCAGCGGCCGCCGCGGCCCAGGCTCCCTCGCTCCGCCGCCCCCGCCCCGCCCCCGCCCCGCGCGCCGCCCCCGCCCCCGCCCCGCGCCCGGCCTCGCTCCTCGGCCAAACTGAAAGCCGGACCCAGGCCGCCCGCCGCCGCCGCCGGCCTCGCCTCGGCGCGCCACCATGGGCAGTCCTGTTTTCACCTCGTAAAGATGGCGGTGCGGGATCGCTGCAACCTTTAGACTAATGACTGTCCGAAACATCGCCTCCATCTGTAATATGGTGAGTGCCGCCGCCGCCTCTTCCTCCTGCTCCTCGGGGGTCCGAGCCCGCGGCGCCGGGAGGCGAAGAAAGGGAAACCCGAGCCGCGCACACGCCGGGCGGCGGCCGGGTGGGGACGGGGCGGCGGGGCGAGCGGGCACAAGTTCCCGGCCGCCGGGCCGGGCGGGCGCTGGCCGCTGCCCCGAGCTGCTGGACCGGGCACCCTCGCCCACGCCCCGTCTTGGCCCCGGCACCGGGAGGCAGCCCGCCTGCCGCCGAGCCCAGGGCCGCTGGACCCCCGCCCCGGGTTGGGTGGCAGCGGCCCCGGAGGAGGGAGGTGGCCCCGGGGATGTCCCGGGGGACGGATGGTGGTGGGGAGCTGGGGGTGGGGGACACCTCTCCTCCCCCTGCGCTGAGAAGCCCCTAGTGACTGCCCTCGTCTCCTCTGGAGTTGAGTCCTTCGATTGTATTTAAAATTCACTTTGCAACAGCGATCAAATCGGTGTATCTGGAGAAATTTGAAATGTATTAGAGCTATAAAAAGAAGTGCAAAATGCGGTTAAAGAGGTGAACTTCAACCTGGTTTAGAGAAGCGCTGCGACTCGCTCGGGATACCTCGGTGTCTCCACCTGGGGAGCACGGGGACGAGGCTGTACAGCAGGAGTATGTGCAGGCCAAGGGTGGGCCACGCTTGTGAGGATGCAGAAGGACTCCACGGTGTCCGGGCCTGTCCCCGTAGGCTCGGACGACGCTGGCGGGCATGGACACCGCAAGGGGACATCGTGGGCTCTGACGGGGCCTGGGGTCGTGACCTGGAGGTCACATTAACTTGGGATCCTCCGCTGCTTCCCTCGCTTTTCAGTACCTGCAGGAACAGCCTCCAGCCCTGGGGTCCCCAGGGTGCGCCTCGCCGCACCCGCACCTGTCAGAGCCGTGGGGTCAGGCGCTGCCCCCCGAGCGGGAGGAGCGTGGCCCGCGTGTTGACTCATCCTATAGGTCTGCCTCATCCTTCGGCTCCTTCCACTCTGTGTACTTTCAGTGCCACTTTTAGGGAAGCCTCCTTGGACGGCGGGAACACTGGCTCCTTCCGAAAGCGTCGGAGGCAGCTTGATGGAGAAGCCTTGGGAAAGGTGATCGGGCTGCCCTTCCCCCATCACACGTAGCTTTTCAAATCTTCTGTCCCACATTCTGTTGCGAGAGCAGCACGTGGCAGAGCACTGGGAGCCGTGTGCTAGCTCCGGGTGGGACCGAGACCCGCTGGTGCTGGCTTCAGCGTTCAGCGCTGTGGGGCAAGGCCCCCGGCTCAGCCGGCAGAGCAGATGCAAGGGCTGCCCGGAGTGATAGCTGCCCTGTGTTGGTGCAGGCGAGTCAGATAATGTGGGTAGCACCTGGAGCCATTCCGTCTCTTCCGTGCTCCGCTCCTTCCTGCAGGAGGAGACAGCTTTCCTGCTCCTCAGTGTCGAGCGGCCTGAATGTTGCTTGGTGCAGTGAGCAGGTGATGCCTTTCTTCTGTGTCTCACAGCTACGACCAGCTCCTGAGGGAAACCGAGAAACCACAGCCCCTCTGATACTGCTGCTTGTGCCTGCTGGGGCGGCCTCAGGCCCGCCGGGTTCTGAGGCTTGGTCTCTGTTCATTGTGGCCGTGCGGTCCTGTCCTGCTTCTGCGCCGTGACACCCCTCCGTGTGAGAGCTGGCATGTCCCAAGAGGAAGCCAGCTTCTGGCTTTTTTTCTTTCTCTTTTGCCCTCAGCGCAGCCGGGGCATCTTGACACACCTGGCGCAGTGTCACAACCTGTTTTCAGGGAAGCTCGGCCGGGGAGACAGGCTGCTGGGAGCACAGGCGAAGAGCAGGCCGGGACTGTGTCTGGAGACTCCGCCTCTCCGGTGTGGACCTGAGAAGTTATCAAGTTTAGGATCTGGGTGAAGTGAGGACCCAAGAATTCTTAAGGAGAGAGTTTTAGCTCCTGTTTAGAGATCGTGTCTTCAGCAAGCGATGGGGGGTTGGGGCTCTAACACCAGACTTCTGGGTTCAAGTGCTGTGGCTGACGCGTGCTAACTCTGTATCCTTGAGCAGCTTGTCCGCTGTCTTGCTGTCCTAACCTATAAAAGGAGGGTGATGATGGATTCTACCTCGCCAGGTGGTTTGCTGTGTGAGTCGCTGGGGCGCAGGGCCTGGTACCTAGCAAGTATCTTTTGCCTTGTCACCATTTTAGTTCTTTCCCAGGCCCTAGAGATTGTGCCTACTTTGACTTGATGGAAGCAACCATTATTATAACCAACCCACAGACCCACTTAGGCGAACTAAGCTGCGTGGCAATTTGCAAAAGGCTGGGGTGGGAAGGCTTCGTCCCGCCCCTTATAAAAGGCTGCGCGGCTCACCTGGGCCCCTCCCAGACTCGTTTCCCAGAGGAGAAGGCTTGGTGAGGAGGAGGCGCCGGCTTTTCACACAGCCAGAGATAAATGTTCCCTGGACCCCTCGTCAGAGCTGGCCCTTGGTGATGAATTGTTTCCAGGTAGGTCTTTGCTGAGTTGTATTGGCTTTGCGCTTCTCAGCGCTCGCGCTGACATTTTCCACCCCGATGCCATCTCGTCCCAGTTTTGAGTAGTTGTAGTAAGAGCAAGCAAGGACGACATTGTTTTGGAGAGCCAAGTTCTTTGGCATATTTTAAGCAGGCTGCTGTCCATGAGGGATGTTAGCAGATACTGTCTTTCTGAGTAAGACAAACTGACCAAGACCCAGCACGGACGGGCAGACTTGTTTCCTCCAGCAGAGCAGAAACAGAACTCGCTATGAATCCTTCCTGCCATTGAGACCTTAATACCACCTCTTCTCACACTCTTGGGCCAGCATTTGATGTTGGGGAGACGGAAAATATCTTCATCCCCCCTTTACCTCCCACTCTACTGAAATGGTATTGTTCTTTGGAATTTTAATGCTGGTTCCCATGAACTTTTTCTTTGTGAATGCCTTGCCATGATTCCTGATCAGCTTGCTTAGGACAAGCTAGCCTGGGCACACAGCAGGGTTTGGTTCAGGGATAGTAAAGCTTGTTTGGCTGGTGTGTTGTAATTTTGAAAATGTAGCTGCTACCAAGCATGAAGAAATGTACTCTGTTGGTAATCCTCTGATTTTTGTCCAGACCAATGGATTTAACTTCCTGTGTATTTTTACAGCCTTGTAAGTGGAAGGTTTTGTGGTTTTTTTTTGTTTGAATTGAGAAATTTTCTAAAGCTGCGTTTGGAGAACTCACCTGTGACTTGTTTTAATGCAAATTGGCCTAAGTTATCTTACCTTCATTTCATTTGGTAATAGTGGGGAAAGTGCCATCTGTCAAATAGACTCCAAGTTTTACACCTGTAAGTGGCCATCCATGGAGGATATTAATGCTGGTGTTGCCAACGTTGATGCCGTCTTAGTGTTGCTGTATTAGTGTTGCCCTATAGCAGTGTTCAATAAATAATTGAGGTGAGTCTCTGCCACTGGTGAGCTTAGTTATTACTTATCTTGGAGGGCCACCTTTGGTAAAGATTGGACAATTTGAACACTGTGATATTGGCTTAGATGAAGGTGGACAAAGTCTCAACAGCAGGAGAGTGGGGAGATGATTCATGAAGCAGGACATTTCTTTAACAATGATGTGCTTTCTGCTTGTGGCTTTTATAGGAGCGCATGACGGTAGTCAGTGTGAGTTAGAACTGGAATCTAATGGTGGCTTTGCGGAAATTTATTTCTGGGTAATTCTGATTTTTCTCATTTTGTAAAGCTTCATAATGTATAGTGTTTCTGAGATAAAGTCTTTATAAAAATCTGCATCTTTTAATGGTTAGCAACCATTTGAGTACTTAACTACCTTTTTTAAAACCCTGTTGAACTTATCAGATATTAACATTTTAGCATCTATGGAACAACTCTAGGATAATACGTTGCCCCAGTGAGACTGCTAGACTTGAATTCTTTTGGTATTTTTTGAGACAGGGTCTCAGAATGTAGTATAGTTTGGTTTTGAACTTATTATTTAACCCAGGCTGGCCTCAAACTTGTGGCAGTTCTGACTTAGTGTCTGAAGTACTGAGATTACAGGCTTGTGCCAACGTGTCCTCTTTGAGTTCTGTTAAATAAATGAAGTAACCTTAAATGAAGGGAAAGTAAAATTAGCAAAAATTTGAAACAAAACTAGAGTATTTTTATAGAGTATTTATTTTAGTGAACTGCTTATTTGAGGCAAGTGTTTTTTGAGAATGGTTGATAATTTATTTAAATAAAATTACGTCAGTCTCATAATTCAGGAAAAATGATCGCTTGGATTTTGTTAGTTATGTTCTCTGTTATCAAAGATTATTGGCAACTTTGAGTTTACTTTATTGTTCCAGGTGAGAATGGTCATTTAATATGAGAGGGTCTACTCTGATAGTTGTAGGATTTTGAAAAATGCACCCCGAAGTTAGATGGGTTAATGTTTAAAGGAAACGATTTTGCTCTTCTGGCACCACCCGTCTAATAGACAAGAGTGTATGTTAGGTCAAGATCTGACAAGTAGGTATGCCGATTTTTCTCTTTCTTGGCATCTTAGAGGAAAACAAAGTTGAATGTCAATGTTTGGTTAAAATTAAAGATTGCAGCACCTTTTCTGGATATTAACTTCATATTCCAGTTCAGCCATACCACAGAACTTCTTTATTTTTAACTTGTGTGGAATTTTGGTATCTGAGGTTGTAATTGAAAGTAAATTTCAATTTTGATTATCTTAGCAATTTAGAATTTTTGCTAGTTCAGATTCCCCCCCTGACCCAGCCTGGTTTTTCTAGTTGGTTCGAATAGGCTGAGGGTTTATTATGGTGGCAATTCAGTTAAGTAGTATCATTAGAAGGATGTCCCTGTGTGGATTTTATCTCTTGCCTACTCACAAAGCCAGCCCAAAACAAACTGACTGGAGGAGGTGTGCAAGATGGTGTCTTTTAGTCTAGTTAACTTTTCTGGTCTACGTATTTTAATACAACTTCTTACAACATGTCTTTAGTTGTGGTGAAACCAAATGCTAACTAAGGGTTTGAAAGGCCTGATCTTTGGAGAGAAAAGACCACCCAAAAATGAATCAGCAAAAACTATAAGACAATTTCTCTGTCAGTCACCAGCAGGGACACTGAAGGCTTTTTGGACTATTTCTGCCCTGGAATTATGAGTTAGGGTTTTGAGGATGTTATTATCCCCATGTGGGATTTGACCACAGCTCTATGAATGATTGTTTGCTCTAGATAGTTTTAAGATATTGGTGGTATTGGGGTGGGGGACCCCATTGGTTCCCAAAGCTTTACTTTCCACTCAATATAGGTCAACCTCCCTCCTGCCCACGAGTGCCGAGGCCCCTTGCAGAACAGAGCCCTCAAGGACTTAACGTAGCTCAGATGTGGGATTCCTTTTCTGGGTGGAGGTGAATTTTAAGTATCCAGAAAAGTATGTAGAATAACAGTGAACGCTTAGTATTCCCCACCCAGTGAAGAAATAACATATTTCAAAGGTAATTAAAACCTCTTGTGTTCCTCTTATCTTTTCATTGTCCCTACGCCTAGAGTGACCACTATTCAGAATTTGTTGGCTATTGGATGTTCTTATACTTTTACTAGGCCCATGTGGGCATGTAAATCAGGTATAATGTTATTTGTTTTAAACATACTCTGTAATACCGAAGTACTCTGTTTTCATTGTTTAAATTGACTTCTGTAATTTACCCATTGAGATGCACATAATTCTAGTTTATTTTAATTGATGTATAGTATTCCTCTACGTGAATATGCCTCAGTACTCATAGTTTTTTTTTATTGTTGATAATTACTTAAGCTTACAGTTCTTCATTTGTGCTTAGTGCTGTGAGTAGTTGTGAACTCATCTGTCTGTGGGAATGATTAAAATTTTTGTGTAGTATATACCCAAAAGGGAATTGCTGGGTCAAAGGAAAATGGGCATCTTTTACTGTAATATGTTGCTGCTTGCTGTCCAAAATAGTTGTATCAGTTTACCTTTAACCAGTGATGTTTGGGGGTTCTAGTCCTTCCATAGGCTTACAGACCTTGATATTGTTAGAAGTGGTATTTTGCCAATCTGATGAGTATGAAATTACATCTTTGTGCTTTATATCTGCATTTTCCTGTTTACTTATACTTGTGAGGTTGAACATCTTTTCACGCACAGGATTTTTAGCCAGAGCCTCAGGAATAATTTTCCAGAGCTTGGGAATTTGGTTTGCAGTTTTTTTTTTTTTTTTTTTTTGAGATAGTGTCTGGCTTTGTAGCTCAGGCTGGCCCTGAGTTCACTATGGTGCCCAGGCAAGCCTGGAACTCAGCAATCCTCCTGCCTCTGCCTCCTGAGTGCTGGGACAACAGGCGTGAGCCACCACGCCCGGCACTGTGGTGTGTGGTGTTGATTGCTGGTGGGCGTGAGTTACCACGCCCAGCATTGTATGTGGCTACCGGGATCGAACTCAGGGCCTTGCGCTTTCGAGGCAGGCGCTGGAACCACTGAGCTAAATCCCCGGCCCTGCAGTTTTGATTTTTATCTGAAAACAGGGAAATGGGGAGTTAAAGAGGAAATCTGGGGACACCTGAGCAACAGCCTGGGAAGGCGGGGAGATACAGATGTAAAGAATGATGACAAAGATGACTACTGCGATTGGGGTGAAAACTTGGAACGAAATGACCACGAGCTGGAATCAGAAAGATGTCCTGTGTGCGGAGAGTGAGTTTGGGCTCCATTTCCTGTGCAGCCAGCCTTATTGAAGCGACTTTGTCCACACTCTGTTGGATTGAAGTTGGCTTTGGGGGAGATCGTGCCAGGCCTCTTTTGGTGAGCACAGCAGAAGGCTGGACTAGTGTAGTGTTCCTGTGTACTCTCTTGATTTTTGAAGTCTTTGTAGAAAGGTAGTGTGAAGTTATGGTTATCGTTTTATTGTACATTTCTTTGTCTTTTACATACCCCTTGTGGGAAACTTTTCATCAGGATTTGCTGGTATGTCCTGATGGAATTATTTACATGTCACGTATTTTATTAATTATATATGCTATTTATTACATACTTAATTTTTACTTTAATTTTGAAAGTATGACAAATATCACCTTATTGAAGACAAAAAATGCATGATTTTGTTTGTTTTTTAGTGACAGGGTCTTACTACTTATTCCAGGCTGACCTTGAGCTCACAGTGATCCACCTGCCTCAGCCTCCTGAGTTCTGGGATTACAGACATGTGGCATCATGCCTGGCAGAAAGACAAGGTTTTAAAAGTATAGTTCAAAGTTTTAAAATCTGTTTCCTCAGTGGTTCCTTGGCATAACAGAATAATGTCCATATATAAATTGTTTTATTAAAAATTCAGATTCCCCCACCTAGAGATTTAGATTAAGTAGGGGGCCCCGGAATCTTCATTTTGAATAAATATTCCCTCCTGTTTTCCACTCCTTCCACACTGTGACAGGGGACCTGAGAACCATACTTTAAGAAATACTGCTTTCCTTGGTAATAGTTGTGGCTCCTAAATATATGGCTTAGAAAAATTACTTGTCATGTGAAAGCTTTCTTAAAATCAATGTAAAGTTGTTAAGGTAGTAATTTAACTTCAAGAGCTATAGAATATCGCCATTAGATGTATTTCTTCATATTAAATAGCCAGGTTTTAATTACTTTATGCTCCTAGAACAGAGATTCTGAGGTCTGTCTGGCTGTATATCATGTCACCTATAAAGCTTTCAAAGGAAACTTAAGTAAATACATTACAAAACATCAGTACCTCAGAAAGTGTGGAAAAAAAGTGTAAGATATGTCACATACCCCAAAACCTATCTTCAGATTTAGCAAATATAAATTAAGCTGTATTTGGTTGATAGTTTTTGATATAGCACCAAAAAAAATACCATTCACCTTTCCTCTTTGCTCATCCTTCTTCCTAGAACAGACCAATTTTGTGCTCACCATGCATGTCTGATATTTATGAATCTGTGAGTGATTTATCACTGTGTGAATAGGTACCAAACTGTGTGCTCTTTTCCAATGATGTTTGTGTTCCTTTAGGTTTGAGGTGCATTTGACAGCTAGAGACCTAGTTTGTGCTTTCCGACTGCTCTGTGGCAGTGTGCTTTGGCGTCAGCGTGGTTTAGTTACTTATTCCATTACTTAGGGACACTTGTTGTGTCCAGAGTAGTCTCTTTGGGCAGCAGTGCTGTCGTGAATGTTCTTACTGCTGATGACTTTGCTCACGTGCCTTTCTTTTTCCAGCCCTGGAGGTAGAAGTGCTGCCCCTAGGATATTCCTGGCTGCAACTCTGCTAGATGTATGGTCTGGATATAGTGTAAGTGTGTCCTCCAGGGTTTCCTGTGTTAGAAACAGGGTGGTAAGAGGTGGTGGGACATTTAAGAGGTGGGGCTAGTGGGAAGGGGTTAGGTCATTGGGGGTGTGCCCTCTGAAGAAACGGAGGTCATTTTTCTGGGACCCTGGTTAGCTCTCATGAGTTGTTTTATTTTCTTGAGACAAGATCTCACCGTGTAGGCACAGCCTTGAATATACCATCTTCCTCTTTCAGCCTCCTAAGTTCTGCGGCTTCAGGAATGTGCCACTGTGCCTACCCCCAGTCAGACACATATGAAAAGTGAAAAGAGGAGAGTAGAAATGGTGGAAATGGCTATCTTAGCTGTAATTTGAACTATTCAGGACAAATGAATTGGGAGTCACCCTAAGATGAAGTCATCAGAGGACACTGCCATTTAAATGCAATGTTTTGGGGTCCTTCGGTAACTAGGGACCCTAGTGTGGAGAGTGGAGAGGCAAATAAAATAAATAGCTGGGTGCCCTGGGCTATGCCTATTAGGAAGCTGAGGCAGCGAGATTGCTTGAGCCTGCCAGTTTGAGACCAGCCTGAGCAACAAAGGAGGATCCCACTTAGTAAAAATTAAAACATAAAAGGTGTGTGTGTGGGGGCAACGTTCAGAACGAGTTGCATCATCTTCTGGGGATAGGGAATTTATTATTCTCATGCCTTTCTCTGGAGAGAAGGAAAAGGGGTGGATCCAGTTCCTCAGTTCAGTGACTCACATGCCAGTTTGTGGCTTTTACTCTTCCCGTGTTTCACCTGAACTTATTTATTTAGTAATTTTCCTTCAATCGGTTTATGTGGGAACCGGGGGAAGGGAACGTAACTAGAACCTTTACATTAGATTCTAGTCTCCTGTGAGTCGACGGCACACGGCGAAATAATAATTAATAAGCAGGCAGAAATGAGGTTCAGAGAGGCTGAGTTTGGGCCTGATCCGTGCTACGCTGGGTAGCAAAAGACCCCAGGCCCAGCCCACCACACCTTTCATTCAGCGCCTCTAGAGTAACGGAATGTAACAGGCCCCGTGGGCAGGGCAGACACCTCCCGTAGTCCTGGAGACATTAAGCAGATGAAGATCCCGCTGGGCGGGGCAGACTCCGAAAATGGAGTAGTTCCGCCTTGAAGCCTCACAGCTTGGGGGACCCCGGAGCCTTTGGTGTTAGCAGAGGGGAGGGCGAGTTGAGTCCAGAGTCGTCTGCACCAGGAAGGCCTGATCAAATTTGACCTTCCAATTATTTCTCCCAAAACATGTTCCCCACAGGTTTACCTTGTTTTAATTTAACTTCCTGTGCTGAAACTCTGAAGTCATGGGTTTGATGTTGTAGATTAGATTTGTGCTTGCTTTCTTTTTTTTTTTTGTGACAACATCTCGTTATGTAGTTCAGACTGGCCTTGAACTCAGTGTGTAGCCTAGGCTAGCCTGAAAGTCACGATCCTCCTGCATCAGCCTCCCAGTGGATTACAAGTGCGCACCACTACACGTGGGTGTACTTTTTAAAATACATATCAAAAACATAAATGAAAAAGTTAGAAATGTCAACTTCATCCTGTGCTAAGATGATTTCCTCTGCCCCAGGGTTCATGACCCACAGTAGGGAGACATGGGCTCGGAGAAGGAATTCCTTGTGGTTCAGGCGTGGGCTGTAAGAAGAGCAACTTTGCAGAATCCAGACGTGGTTGGGAGCTTCCGTGCTGGCCTGTGGTTGAGATCTGGTTGGCATCTGCGCGTGCTGTGTACTGGATGCGACAGTTTGCTGTTCCCTACCTCCCGGAGGTGTCATTGTGGGATTTAACCGAACCGTTTATGTTCAGTTCCTAGCTTAGTACTAGCGTCAGTTCTCCTCTTGATCGTGCCCACTCTTCTCAGCGGAAGAGTGCAGAGAGCATAGTGGACAGAAGCCTCAGCTAGGCATGCGCGGTCCTGGGCCCCAGTCGCCTATGGCTCAGTGACGTTGGGCAGCCCCGATTCCTCCCGGGTCCATCTGTCACACCCATTGCTGCTGGAGCAGCGGGGAGAAAATGAAGGCATTGCAAACTTGCTGTGGACTCCAGTCACAAGAAGATCAGGGAAAGGGCTCTTGGCAGGTGGAAGGGAGGAGGAAGCTGTGATTTCTGGCTGAATGTTGTGGGAAGGCACAGTGCTAATGGTGTATGGCCAGCGTTTTGTAATAGCCAAGATAGGTTTCTCCTTTCTTGATAACGAGGGTGCATCATGTAGTGAGAGATACTCAGTCATCTAATGAATTGACACTGTAGTGTTTTGTATTATTTGCTGTGCACATTTAGCCGTTTCTAATTCCGAAACACGTGAAGTACTAGGCCCAGCTTTTTTTCAGTGTTAAGTGTTTTTGAATAGGTAAAAATGTTCACATTGCAGAAATTCCAAACTGTGCCAAGGAATATATATTCTAAATATATGTTCAGAATATCCAACACCTGCACGTTAAAGGAGAAAAGGTTTTATTTTGTCTTACAGTTTGTAGAGTTCCTGCCTGTAGTCCTCTTGGGGCAGGCAGAGGAGAAGCAGCTCAGGGCATGACAGTGGAAGAGAGAGGGAGATGGGGAGAGAGAGAGAGACAGAGACAGAGAGACACAGAGCGAGAGTGCCAGCCTTTCCAGACCACGGTGGCAAATCAGCTGTAAACTCATGACCAATCTGCTGAGTATCATGCCTCCATGATGTACTCACACCTCAAGAACCTACCTATGAGTGGATGAGGCTTTGGGGACATTTCAATATAAACCATAACAGAGGTGTCTTATGTCTATTTAAGCAAATAAACTTTAATTTGCCCTTAGTTTTTAAAGACACGAATAGTCCTGTATGTGATACTGCATAGTATATGTGAGTCTCTCCTGATCTGCCCCTTGCTTTTTTTGTACCATTGAAGAGTCTGTACAGAGCATCTGTATTTATTTATTTTTTTTGGCTGCAAGATGTTGGGTTGTTTGAATGTGTTAAATTCCTGTATCCAGGTCCCCACTGGCTACTAGGGCTTGTAGGTAGCTTTCCAGTCTTTGGTTTTTCTAAGCAAGGCTGCAGGGGACAACTTTGTGCACACGTCGTGTTGCATGTGTGGGGGGCTGTATCTGTGGATTGACTTTGTAGAAACGGATTTGCCTTTGTAACTGAGGGGTTTTGTTCCTCCGCCAGCAGCCTGCATTGCCTGCCACCTTGTGAAAGCAATGTGCCATCCAGAAACCTTTTGAACTTTGCCAAGGGGGTAGGGGGATGGTGTCTTGGTGTATTTTTAGTTTGCATTTCTCATTAGAAGTGAACAGGGGAAAAAAAATGAACGTGAGCAGCTATTCGTATATTTTAAGAGAAAGAACTCAGGCTCATTTCAATGTTTTGCTGTTGGCAATTATTTTCAAAGTCTGTAGGAAAGGACCCATTTTATTTTTATTTTCAATCTGTCTCAGACCATATTTTTGTACAGTACAATAAAAAATAATCAGTAGCAAAGTGAAATAAAAATTCAAAGATAAATAAAACACAAACTTCAAGTTTTTATGACTAAAACATGGCAGTTAGAAAATTGCCCTGTCCCCTCGGTCTGTGATCTCGTTTGCAGTTTCTGAACTGAGCTCCCAGCAGAGTGTTAATTCTGTGAGTAACGTTGCTATCAAGGGTTCCTTGCTTATCTCTTTGCTCCTATTGCCACTCTGTTTGGGGTGCAGGGAGAGAGCACAGAATTTTATGTTTCATATTCCATAATCAGTACATTTCAGGATGTTTTCCTTATGTTAGATTAAAATTTCTCTGATGTTGGCAACATTCGTGGTTCTCTGGAGCAAAGACTCCCACAAACACCATCAGGAACAGTGGGCCCTTCAGTCCTCCCGGTGCTGTGAGGGGAGACCCTGAGCTTGGACGGGGGCACAGAAGGATAGGGGAGGGCGAAACCACTGGCCTTTCTGCCCTGGGCATTTGCCGGGACCCTCGTGTCTCCCACGTAGCCCTTCTCCAGTGGGATGAGGACCTCAAGGTGGAGGGGGGGGTTAGGGACGTCATCAGAAGGAGGTGTATTGATGACTCTGTGGGGCATTGGATTAGGAATGGGATTTTTTTTTTTTTTTTTTTTTTGGAGACAGGGTCTCGCCCTGTAATTCAGGCTGGCCCTGAGCTCACCATGGAGCCCAGGCAAGCCGCCGCGAACTCAGCAATCCTCCTGTCTCTGCCTCCCGAGTGCTGGGATGATAGGCATGAGCCACCACGCCCAGCATTGTGGCATGTGGTGTTGATTGCTGGTGGGCGTGAGTCTCCATGCCCAGCATTATATGTGGTTTCCGGGGATCGAACTCAGGACCTTACGCTTGCGAGGCAGGCACC